>JAGDQP010021493.1:0-16940 GCA_022664845.1 Lepisma saccharinum
AAGTTGGTGCTTTGGAATAAGGACCAGTTTTTAATTTGTGTTTTCATTTTATTTTTCACTACTTAATTAATTCTTAAATTTAATTAATTTTCATTTTGAAAGAGTTTTAATACCAGCAAGCAGAGAAAGGAAACCACCAAAATGTTAAAAAAAGATTCCAACTAATGCATTGCCATCCAGCGGTAAAAAAAAAACAACATACGTATCAGGTAAGCCCCTACTGTGCGGAGTAAGTATGACCAAACATGTGATTCTGGAGTGTGGTGACGTTGTCCTTTGACTGGGCGTCCAAAGAATATGTGGTGCTTACGCTGGGTCTAAATATGGTTTATCTTGCCCGGTCTGAGCACCTCATGTTTAATAAAATAATCTATATCGATCTTCATGGTTGTCTCCGTAGTTACTAAGTTTTGATTGAGCTGAACAAATTTTTTTCACAATAATAAAGCTATTTGGCGTAAGTATACTTATGGTAACAAAGAAGGCTGCTATTTTTACATTAAAAATTCTGAAACATTTTAACTATAATACATTGAGGAATATATAATAATATACATTAGTTTCGGATGACTGGAACTAAAGGAGTAGCCTCCAGTGGGGTCTTTAAGCTATGAAGAAAAATTCTCGCTTTAACTGAATATTAATTTCCTCCCAATACTTGTTCTCTAATTCACTCTTTTCGAGCAATAGCTATTTCTCGTAGCAAAACTTCAGGAGTTTCCTAAAGAACGCAGCAACTTTCAAATGACCCAATAAACCATAAATAAAGTCTTCCACATCATACCTAGAATGCGTCGCGACGTCTCAGGTGATAAATGGTTCAGATTCTGGCTAAAATTCTATGACTCTCCTGTCCTTTCATTACTGTTACGGCAGCAAAAAATTCGTTCTTAAATTCGATCAAAAATTTCTAAGTGCTTCATAACTGAAAGTAACCGACGACTGAAAAGTTTTTCAAACACAACCTTAAAGAAATTATTTTAACTTCCCCAGAACAAAAACGCTGCAGAGTTTCAATCAAAGTAAGATGGTCTCAGAATTTTTTTTTCAGTAGTCTAGCTAATAGCAGTACCCAATCTTTACGCCGTGAATTTTCAATCGCAAAAACCTTTCATGTGATCTAATGGCAGGGTATTTATTCTCAAGGGCAGTGACACTATAGACCCCTACTGGCGGTCATCCTTTACTACATAGTATGGATATCTCCTCCACCCTGGAAGCTTGCTGAAAAGGATTAAAAGTATCACAAAGAACCAGGAAAATCTGCATCTATTCTCAGCCACGCTTGGCTGCCAGTGACACAAAAGCCTATTGTTCTTGACAACTTTCACCTGCATACCTGACCTGTTAAGTTACTAGTTTCCTGGTCAAGTCGCTCTCTTTTAACTTTCTTTTACTGTCCATATGCTTAGATTTCAACAGCCATTTTTTTTAAAGAAAGAAAGAATAATCATAAGTTAAACACATAAAATACACAAAGCATATTAAATTGTTACACATACACAATTAATTTACATAAGAAATTGTACACTCCGGTTAATAGAATTTTATGTACACTCGGATGAATAAAATCTTTATGGTACACTATGCTCCAAGCAAACTAAAGTTCGTAACTGTTTCTGATTGTCCTAATCCCGAATTTTGGGGCACTATGGGAGTACAGCGCCGTCAAAATATAAACGGCGCCTCCAGAAAACAATGGCGCGCCAACACTGTAAATTTTTTAATACGCCCTGCCATTCATGCCGGAAAACTGATGAAACCTCAATATTGATTGCCAGATTTTTTTTATTTCACCCTGTATTATTATTATTTTATTTAATGATATAGGAATTAGGCCGAACATCCCTTAGCTCTACGAATCAATTTATATACTGTAATCTAAATTACATAAGAGTCTCAGTGAGTAGAACGCTGGCTTCGCATTAGGGAGGTCCTGGGATCAATAGCAGAGACTTGGCAATGATTTCAGCTTTAAGAGTTCGAGTCCCGATGGAGACATATACTGGTTCAAAATACATTTCGAACATCACATTCTATTCGCGGACGTCATCTCCAGCAATAGAAACTAACAGCACAGGGGAACTTCAGGTATTACGTAAACAATTTTCAGTCATTTTATAGCTCAAGTTGTAAGTAAGCATAAGCAGATACCAGCCTTGTGCTTACGTAAGACTTGTCCGATTTCTTATCGTTATTTCGTAGTTCAAAAGAATGTTAGATCTTCAAATCTACACTAATATGTTTTTTTTTAAAACTAGTGACTCCAAATCACAATTCTTTCACTTTCCCGAAGAAACTATAAACCTTAATCTACCAGCGTACGTCATTACATGTAGTTGAAGTTTTAAACCTTCAAGACCAAATTATCATATTTTTTTCTACGTCGCACACATACTGGAACTCCTATTTTAATGTACAAGTAGTGTTGTCAGGTTACCGTCACAATATTTCCCTCAAAATGCTAAAAAATATTCCCGATTTAAAAAAAAATCCCACCTGCTAAGTTTACTTTCAAAATTACTGAAAATAATAACAGAAAGTACAAAAAAAAAAATGACAAAATTTCCCGATCTTTGTATTTTTATCTTTTACCCTTTAGGTGGCCCAGATTTTCCCTTTTCCGGGAAATTTACCTCCACCTGACAACACTGACTACAAAAGGTATGGCAAGTCCAATGAGAAGTCGGGTAGCCGAAGAACAGCTCTGATGCACGCAAAACAAAGTGCTCGGATTAAATGTTGAAATCAACTGTAGTATAGGCCTATAGCAGTGTTTCTTTCAGAAAATGTTATTCGGGGTGCTAAATCAAGTCGTCGGGGGTGGAGGATTACGAGAATTATTAATAATGCATATTGGCTCCTATATTCTAAACATATTAAATAACAATAATTTTACTTATAACAATATGTTGTATTTCCATAGTTAACCCCAAAATAACATGAACAATATTTATAGATTGTGCTATTACATGCGTATTTCAGTATAACACAAGTGTTGACACTAATTCTTTAGGGTGTGCGGTTGAAAATTCCCGGGGGGCGAAACCCCCCGAAAGCATGTCTGGAAGAAACTGTGGCAGTGTGGCCTATACACTGTACTAAAGGCTATAAGTATAAACGTTCAATCAAAAGGATACTTGTAGCTTATTTCATTCCGCTTACACAGGGATTCCGCCAGGTTTTCAGTTTGAGGGGGGTAAAAGTCAAAATTAGAAAGGTGTAAATAAAGTTTTGTTCAATTGTTATCAATTTTTGACCGTAAAATATATAAACTTGGGGTGCTCTCGCGAATTCGGTGGGTGATCCCCACCAATAAGGGGGTCTAGCACAATCATTGCGTTTACAGGCTTTGCTTGAGCTTGGTTTACATTATAGAAAACTATTTTATTCCATGATTACATTCAATTTTCTGCTCACTTTTGTATGATTCTTGACATATTTGCACGTGCATTGTTATTTATATAACCCAATTCAAGAATCATGTTAATTTTTGAAGATGCAATTTTGTATTTGTGTCCACTAGGTTGTGTTTGCGAAACAAATATAGACAGGTACATTTCCAGAACAATGGGTAAAGTAATTAAAAGATTTTAATTACTGAAGCTAATTATAAATATTATTTTTGTTTCGTGTAAGCTAGTGGTTTCAAATTTAAATTGACCTAATTAGTTTTCATAATTAGAATTACTCATTTAACATAAAACAAAGGAAAACAGGAAAAAAAGAAATATTTTCAAAAGTACAGCAAGAAAATTCGACTACACACACAGAATGAGTTATATTAAAGACAGATATGAATACATGAAAAATAAAAGATGACGAAGAAAAGAATAAACGTAATAAAGCTAATATTTTTATATGCAACAGAGAAAGAAAGAAAAAAAAGAACATAAATTAAATAGAAATATGAAAACAAACAAGGACAAAAAAGCGAGGAGCAAATTTTGTTTAACGGAAATTGGAGAACAAAGTTTATTTAAAAAAAGAACAACTATAAATGAACAATTGTAAAAAAAAACAATACAGGTGGGTTTAAATAACATTTATACGCATGACTTCATAACGTACATATTAGTCTATTTTTCTTTTTGCAAATTAAATTGTTGGACAAGAACAAAAAAAGAACAATAAAGCTTACTAATTCTAATACTACAAGTATATGCATATATATTGATTGTATTCTGTTATGTAATTACTTCGATGTATGGACAAATTAAACTCATGACTGCGGAAAAAGCGGGAACCCAATCGCTGAAAGGAACAAACATTGTTTAGTGTGTGAGGGAGGGGGGGGGGGGCTTATTGATGGAAGTCTGTTTTAATTAAATGCACTTCTGTATAAATTGACCTTGTTTTTATTCTTCATTTTTAATCCCATGTACTGGACGAACAGTATTATTGTTATTATTATTATTATTATTATACTAAAAAACAGTGGAACGAAAACAACACAGATCTCCATAAATTGTTATGGGATGAACTATTATTGATTACTGTAGTTTGCAACAGAAATTTAATGCTATGTCTCTAATTATATCGTATTGATATGTCTAGAACGGTACCTAATTGGATATTTTGTAGAAAACGGTATTAAAATATAAATTTGTAATGGGATGATTCCATTATTTGATTAGTACTTGCAGCAAATTAGAACAAAAGTCCAACATTTTTTTTTTTTATTCTTAGTGTATTTGACGGGTTTATTTCTGGGAAAAGATTAGTCCAACTATGACACTATTTTTATAGAAAATAAATCTCATACATTTTTTTTAGTTATAGTGCCATCTATTGCTGTATGAATTTTTTAAATTTATTTATAATAAAATTGAGACCATTTTACCTTTAGTTGGGATTGTATTAGTGCATGAATAGTCAAATATAAATGCTGGGTGACCAGAGCCATAGATGTCATGTCTAAAGCCCCCTACATCGATTCAACTCAGTAAATGTTTGGCAAACTTCACATTTGGTCCAGAATAAATTTGTTTCTACAATATGACTAGCTAAATTATGTATAAAATTGTCAGTTGAGGTGAGTTTAGGTCACGAGTGTACTCCAAATTATTTAACAAAGGAATCGCAAGTTCCTTCACAAGTTAATAAACCAGAGATATCGCCAGGATTTGCAATTTGAGGGTGTAAAGTAAACCAAAAAAAATAATGAAAATATGTAAGTGAAGTTTTTGTACGGTTTCTATCAATTTTTGACCGTAATATATTTAAAGTTGGGGAGGGGTGTTTTCTACGATTTGAGGGATGACATCCCCCACAGGAAGCGTCTGGCTGAATCACTGCACTAAACACACGAAAGAACTCACCAAATATATATAAACACGATAGCGCACAAGCATAAACACTGCGAACATATTACTTGTGGTAATGTTATTGCATAGCGATTGAACAGTGGCGTATCTTCCTTGTACTCAATAATGGGAATTATGTGAAGAACAAAATGACTGTTATATATGACATGCTTAAATCACAGGACTACGTTATTTTTTTTATATATATTTTCTTGCTAGCAATTTCGTCCTAGTGACAGAGTGATCTCAAAGCATAAAACGAAAAAGTAAGAGCTACGTTCCACTATGACGGACATTTTCCAAAATGGCGGCCTTATGACCACGCTGGTAAAAGCTTTATGGCTTCGGTAAAAGCTTTATTATATCGTGTTTTTAAACGCCTTTTGTTTCTTCATGAAAATAACATTCATTCCGTTGCAATTTGTTTGTGGTTGGGTTAAAATTTCAATTATTTTTACCCGACTAAAAGGAAATAATTTAACTTCCTTTTTTTGGACTTTAAAAACTGGAATTTATAAAGTATCTTGTACACATCTTTGTTGGAAGTATCATTGCTTTAAACTCAAAACTTGTAAATAATGTGCACAATAAAGTATGAAGGAGTTCATCGTGCCTTTATCAAAGTGAAATTTGAACGCTGTTTTGCACTTCTTTGCATTTCAAAGACATGAAGTGTCGAAAACATCTTGTACAATTTTGACTCTTGTGGCACCATCTATGAGCAAGTATTGTCACTAACCTCTATTAAATTCTTGTAAGTATACAATAAACTGAATTATGATTGAATAATATATCTTCTTCCTATTTTCATGTAAAAAAAAATGAGCAAATAAGAAATAATATTTCCTTTTTTATATGTTAACTGTTTAGAAGAGATCTGTAATAACTAAAATCGCAATTATGTTAAAGAAAATGCTCGCATGTTTAGGATATGGTTTACAACAAACGTACTAGAATTATGTAGCCAATACTTGAAATTGTTACGTATAGAATGGAATCATGTGTATTTTAACAAGGAAATACTTACCTTTGAAACCACAATAAATTTATTCTACACTGAAAAAAAAAGAAGAAGAAGAAGCAGAAACTGTAAACGAAAATGAACGGGGAAAGTACGGTTGCTGGAAGAAGAAAATAATGGTAAATGACCCTATTGGCTGAGAAGTTCTTCCATATCCTTCTTTCCCTCCCCTATTCCTGTATAGAGACGCAGCATCCCGAAGGACCTCGTGGTCCCAGATGGTTCGTTTTGGGCTTGCAGCTATAAATCTAAACCTCCCTGCTTGGTGTCTCGTATATTCGGGAATCGATGTGACAGCCTCTCTCTCTCTCTCTCTCCCTCGCGCACAATAATCCCTCTCCCGCCCTTGTCTTCTGCTTTTACTGGAGACCACGCCGCTCTTTTTGGGTAAAACAGAAACATAGGGTATATATATATATATATATATAAAGTGGGGGAGAGGGGTATCAAAATTTAGAACGATCATAAACATCAGTCTCATCCCTTCTGTCTTTTCTGGCGCTTCTCGGGGTGAGGGAGGATCCAATAAACAGCGACAATGCGTAATGGAAGAATATACATGTTTTCGCTGTTATTTTGTTGCGTGGTATTTTTATTGATATAAAATATAGGCTGACGTTCAGAGAGAATTAGTACGAATATGGCAGCTTGTTAATTAACGTAGAAGATGATAGATGGCACCATAGTCAATTTCTCTTTATCACAAGGAATCATGATTTCGAAGCAAAAGCACGATTCTATAAATGTCTTACCAAGAAGCCGTATGACTAGCCGGAGATTCAAGTGAAGTTTTGTGAAGCTTAAATTAAGTCAGAGTGTCGAAATATTCGACATTGAGACGCTGCTACTGTGTAATCTGACGGAAAACGCCGATACACTAGAAAAAAAAACCTGCGTCTGTAAATCCTAGTGGTTAAAATATTGCTACAAGGTCACACTTGTGCATGCAACATTGGTTCATGGTACGGATTTTCCTTGGTGTTTTACTTTCGGAAACATATGTCAAGTAGATCACTTATGTAAGATTCAAGGGGGTAAAAATTAAAAAAAAAAAAAAAACTTTCTGAAGAAAGAATGTCAGGCAAACTAGATAATTGTCTGCATTAAAAGTAGCAGCCATATATGACTGACAAAAATCTATAATCTTTCGAATCCGAACAATATTTACACAAAGTAAGTATTCTTTGAAACTGTTGATGCCGATTTCCTTACTGGTAAAAATTAGGGATGGCCTCATTTTCCAGAAACCACAGAATTCAGAACGGAAAACGGAATTTTACTTCATGAAAAATACCTTCCCATAAGTGGCCATCCCTAAAAAAAACACACACACAAAGACTGATTCGTAATTTAAATAGCAGGGAAATTTGCATGCACTCTTTTTCTACGAAATGTTTCTGCAAATTTTCAAGTCTGGAAGGTCCCCCAAATATTAGCAGGCGGAATTAACGATATCGGTACCTTGTTCTATACATAAATCCATAAATATTTGCAGTAGGCAGTATTACCGAGCCGCCGTAGCTCAGTGGGTCGATTATGGGCTTCGCATTCGGGAGGTCCTTTGTTTGATTCCAGCGACTGGCTATCCTGACAGGTTTCCTTAAGGTTTTTCCTCAGTCACTATGGCAAACTATTTTGTTTTTAATTCTATGGCTTAAAACACGTCTTATAGTATGTTTGAGTGAATCACGAAATTTTGCGCAAAAGTGAACAGCTTGTATACTTATCTACAAATAGTATGAACTTACAAAATAAACTTTAAAGGTTATTATCTCTTTGGAAAGATATGGAATACATATTAGAAGGAAAGAATTAAGTGGCACTCATATTCCATCTATTACTGGTATACAGCGTAATACAACAATATTACAGCAATTTTCACACTCATTTATAACATAGCGTACTTAGAATACAAAACAGATTCACAAAAATTGATGGAGAAACAATTAAATGCTGTGTTGCAAATAAGCAGTACAAAATTACTTTCTAATAATCATACTTAAACCTCACGATTAACTTTCTAATTTATTAACTGTCTGGTCCATCTAGTGTCCTTAACAAAAAAGTAATGTTTATGCGTATTGCATAATTAATACCGCAGCTGAAGAATCAAAAGGAACAAAGTACATTGAACGTGTACTTCCGTAGCAATCAAATTTTCGCAACAATTCCAAGATTTAAGTAATTAAGGCAACAATATGATATTCTGAAACAAAGTAATTGAGAATATAAGTTACAATATAAATACACACTAAATTCAAAGAGGGGGGGAATATTTCATCTTTTGATATCGGAAAAAGGGACCATTGTTTTAGAGTGATTTTTCATCGGAGAAAAGATGAAAATTTTCCGCTCGAAAAAAAAATATAATGGGATATTGTATTGTCTACTTCTGAGTTCTGTAGCCGCGAGGGAGGAGTCGTAGCGCGATCATGGGTGGGAATACACGTTAACTTGGAAGACGTCAAAGAAAAATCCTTGTCTTCAGGTAAGAAGCACGCTACATTAATAAAAAAAAAAAAAAAAAAAAAAAAAAAAAAAAAAATTACAGCCCAGACGGTTTAAGCGGTAAACCATCTAGAAAATCGATTTTTTGGAAAAATTTGAATCATTTACAGGGACCCAATATTACGTAGCTGAGCTTTAAAATTACTTCTTTCTACTCAATGTTGGTGACTCCATCTACTGGCTTCTGTTTAAAATACTCTTATAGATCTTCTACGCAGACACAACTACCACAATCTGTCGGATTTAACTCGTATTGTAAAATACAGTGAATAGGCCATATTGGGTCTGATCTTCAATATGATCCTGTAACCGAAAAATATTTAGCACCACCTGTAGACAAACTAACGAACTACTAACCACGCCCCGCAAAGCCTACCCTACATATCTTAATATAGCCTACCAAGAGCGAAAGGGCAGCTTCAGAAATTTACTGTTTGTTCTATAGCAAGACATAACATATAAATTTATTTTATATCTCTTTTATAAATTAAAAAATGTAGCCACTGTAGCGTACGTCGTGAACGGCATATGGGGGAAGTGGAGGTAGCGCTCTACATATTCTCGACCTACAGCATGAACTGAGTGAGGCTCGATCGCCCTAACTTTCCTATGGTTCCCAGCAATACCAAGAACACTCTGGTACTCGATTTGTTAGGAGGCTTGTCAGTGCATCTCAGAGCGCCAGGCATGGGACACTGAGAGAAAAATGTCCAGTGCCTTGGCTAGGGTTTGAACCTGGGCCGCCCGATTCATAATCAGACGCGCTACCGCCTGAGCCACGGCGACTCCATTTAATAAATTTAAGAGTGCAGTTCCGAAGGTGGTGGTAACTTTTTTGCCAAATTTTGCGGGAGGAATGAGATATTTATGTGACTTTTAAACATAAAATTAGCGTTAAAGGAAGTGAAAGCAGACGTAAATGTGGTTGTTAGCGATGAATATTGATGTGAAGTGGGAACTACATTCTTGCAGCTTAGGGCGAGGGGTGCATGAGAACGATTTGCATCGGCTATAATGAAAGAAATACCTAACCTGACTTAACTAACCCCTCTACGCTCTCTCGAAATACTGTCAGTGTTTTTTGTAGCAAAGTACGTGTCATTCATATCGCAAAGATGTCACAATTAGTATTCCTCCGCATGGCGCCATGTTTCTTCCTCTTGATCAACTAGAGTGTGTATTTAACGAAATAATAATAACATATCGATTTTCTTAACACTTTTTTGGATTGCTTGTTAACGCTAGATGTTTATCGAACCAGAGACAAATAAAAATTTATAAGAATGGAAGAGTGTTATAAATAAAGCAATAAAGCCTTGATGTTCGAGTGACCGCCAACTACGGAACGGCAGCCAAGTTTATCAATGATAGTTTTGACCTCCCTGACAGGACACATTTAACCTCACGCAGCGGTTTCAATAGTTTCCTTGTGCGTTGAAGTTCAGCACTTCTATCAACAATTTAGTTGCTCAATTTCTGTAGTAAAATCTTTCTAATAGGTACTTTTTCTCCCCCCAATCATCTTGATTTCCCAGAATACAGTTACATAGCAAGATTGGTCTTTGTTAGAAGGTAAATACCGTTGAGGTATATATAGTACACATTACAGAAAATGATCTATTGGTTTAAGACATAATGGCTTAAGAACTTATTTGCAAAAGAAACTTGGGAAACACTCCTCCATGGAATGTCGAAATTGAATGCAAACTTTGGTGATAGTCTTGCATACGATCGTTCAAATCTCTTAGCAGAGTTGGGAAAGGTATTTCTCCAATTTCCAGTGACATCTTATGATAAATGTCGGAACTGATTCATTCAACAACTAAAGTAAGCACATAGATATACAATTCGCTATTCTCCAGATTTAGTAGATATAATCGGAAAATTATCTAAACTTCCTCCCGTATTTGTTTGTGTGTTTTTATTATCTGTTAAAGAAGTATGCAGCAACCATTAACGTTCCCAATGGCCTGAATTATTGTAAGAACTAAAACCGCCATTGTTAATTAGTGAACGCTGCTCTTATTCCTCCCAACAGATCGCCCTGTTAATTTGATGCGTTTGATTTCTACCTCTCCTCCCACTCCATCTCGTGGTTATTGTTTGAATTTGCATTGTTTCCAGTACAAGTTCCAGGTTTCCAGTATCCACTCGCCTCGCTTGCTGTGTGGTAACAGAGTCGCTTATTTCCGAGTGTTAATTACGCTCAGTCAACAATTAACGTTCCAGCGGGGAAGGCAAATTTTAACAGAGAGTAAACAGTGCGATATTCACGTATTTGAGAGACTCAAAATCCAGTCAGTCAACAGAAGCGTTTGTCCTAGTAGAAAAAAAAAAGAGAGAAAAAATAAGAAACTAAATTCTCATTACAACCGTATCAATAATGTGCATTTTAAAGTGGCTATAGAAATAAAAAGTAATTTATATTACGGTACTTACATGAATTTGAGTTTTGTTTTAAGGCCTTTAGGCAACTTTGGCACAAGCCGAAGTACTTATATGAATTTTCGAGACAACTTCGGCAATGGCCCTCCACCGATATTCAAAATTCTGGTGTCATTCGATTCAGCTGTATTCACTGATCCCAAATAAATCCATTTGAAGAGGAGGGTCACTTTTGGTGGAGGAAATGAGCTTCAACATGGAATTTTTGCTGATTAGTGCTTAGTGAGGATAGCTGATTCGAATTACACCAGAATTTTAAAAATCGACGGAGGTCTATAACCGAAGACTTTAGAGGATCCTCTTTTACGTCACTTCCTTTATGACAATATTCCAATTGCACATTCCTTCTAAAATGAATTGTAAAAGCTTTTAGAATAAGATGTATCTTCATAGACAAGACATGCAAGCCGAGAGATACGTTGTATATGATTTGAGATCAGCTGATGTGAGGGAGTTGGTAATATTATTCGAGGGAAGGCTTAGGCGGTTGGCAAGGAGTTTTCAAGTGTTTTGTTGAAGGTGGATAGATCGGTTAGATGATAAATCTTGTGGAGGTTTATGGGGTTTCGAGAACATAAAGGTTTTTAAGATTTTCCTGAGGCGACTTCCTGAAGATGTCGGTAGGTGATGGGGTCTATACCAGGCACAGATTGTCGTTTGCCTGCAATGATTTACATGATTTCAATATGGGTCGGTGGTGCAATAAGTGTGTAATTTGTATGGGGTGATTTGGATTGGATTGTAGGTGCGCAGAAGTTTAATCTGTCAGCTGGATGGTGTCGTAGAGGGCTGATGGATAAGCAAGGGGTGAACATATTCTTTGTCTGTATGTATATGTGGTGCTCGGTTGTTTTGTATTAGAGTATATAACGATTTGCTGTTTTTGCCTGTGAGGTTGTTCACATGCTTCCAACATTTTGTTGGGTGTACAGTGTGTGTGTGAGGTTGTTGCAAATTTTTATCCATTGGCGCTGTTTTTACGTTTTGATATAACTGCGAATTATGCGTTGATATTGTTGATGACGCCTTAGTGATTTCGGGTTTGCTCGAGCTTATAATCTCTATGAAGGTTGCTGAGCGGTTTTTTAATGGACTATAGTTTGAGAAAGGTGGGAACAAAATGGATGTTAGGTGCTGATTAGAATATATTTATCAGAGGCTTGTTGAATGGTGCGTGACATAACGCCATTACCAGGGATGGAATGGAGGGTATACGCGGATACACGCCGTGTACCCACCATGAAATTTTAGTAGGAAGCGTGTAGCTACTTCAATATTAGAGCAACGCCGGGTACACGCCTATTTGCAACCCTGCAAAGAAACAGAATGACAGATCCAATCAAAACGGATTTATTCGATTGTGCATGAATTGCCTATGCTATATGTAGAAGAAATACAACACAGCATTGGTAATTCATGTACAATCGTCCCCTTCGTTCCTTGTTCCCGTCTCTTATACGAAAACGGTTTAATATATCAAATAGCAGTAACTCTATAATAAATAGTTTATCTTCATGTTGAGACATCATTGTTGTACGTTGAGAGGAGCGGGCACGGTTTAACTAGCCAAAAGAGGCTAGAATGTAAACATGTTTATAAGTTACGGCATGTTTTAATATGGTACGGGGTTTTGGCTACTGCAGTGTTTAAATCTGGAAAGTCACTTTTATCGTTCATATCCATGAGGTGTTCGCTAAGGTCCTCTTAGTAAGAGGAATGTAGGGCTTTTCTCCAAGATAGAGCCAGAAGCATCTTGAGGCGATTCATAACTAGATTGTGAATAGTTACTAGAATTAAGTTGCAACTGTGATAGATTCTCTCGTCTGTTCTGTTCTAAGTTAATTATTCAATTATCAAATGGATTCTGGTTGTGCTCTTAAGGCATAATTGGATCAGGCTGGGATACAGTAAAGAAAACGATATAGAAACGAAATCGACTAGCGTCTGATTTGAAGATATCATCCCGCCATTACTTGACTTAAGCCTGGGGTGATTGAGTAAAATACTATGAGAGAATCTCTCAAGGTAATTATGAATAAGCTCGTACCGAAACTTACCTGAAAATTTGCTGAAAGAATAGACATTTTGGAAGAAAAACACATATCAAATGTTTACTCCTTCTTTCCAATTGCAAGGTCACGATTTTTTTTTAATAATGTTGTGAAATATTTACAAAAAAATGAGATAATGTTTTTAATAAACACAGTAACTTCAGCTTCACTTTCGTCTCGGATCGGAATGAAACAGTGCAAGAACGTAGCATCTTCCCCCACATTGTAGTACGTCACTGTTACACTGACTGCTGAAGAGATGTCTGGATACCTACACCTCGCTATTCCACATAGCAAAATGACGTCCCAGGGATATCTGACGGATCTCCTGGCAGGATATCGGGACGTCCGTAGGACGTCCTGTTTAAGTCCCGTTTACATCCATGGGACGTATAGTTATAATTGATCCTTCGTATAACTATACGAAGGCATATCCTTCGTATAGTTATAATTAATTAAATAATAATAATAGTAAGGTCGATTTAATTTATAGAAATTCCAGGTAGGTAATCCCGCACGGCTTTCCGGGGGACATCCAGGGGACCTCCATACGGGATGAACTGTTTGTATTGCCCACAGAGTTATCCCACGGACGTCCTTAGGACATCGCTATGGGAGCAGGACCATTCTGACGGTAATGGGATCTAAATGGGATGTCCCAGGGACGTCCTCTGCTATGTGGGATAATGTTGCAACCCCAATCTTGGGAACTTACAACTATAAAGAGCAGATAGTTTTTTTTCTTTTCTGTGACATTCTTACAATATATTTATTCTGTTATCGAATTTTCAGGATATTGTTTCAAGCAAGATTGCTGATACTTCATTGGTCAGTCAGGAACAGGATATATGTTATCTGGGTTCGAGCCCAGGCCCTTCCGAATGTTATAGCGGATAGCTGAGGTTGCCTAGTTAAAAAAAAAATCGATCTTGTACGTACATATTACATTTTGTGCGCATAAAATTTTCGGATATTTTCTATAGTAATATATTTATTTTTAACGATATATTCATTACGTACATAGAAGAGTAACCTTTTAAACAATAAAGAAAACACGTACACTATTGCAATACAAGTGCACACGGAATGCGAAATGGAAAGAAATGCAGAAGTTGTGATATCCCAGAAGCCCGCTAGATCATGTTGCTGTACACACACCAGAAGTCACAAAATTGTTCCCCATCATGGGAAAGTTTTTGGAAAAGGAATGTTGTGGACGAACGGAACGATAATATATCTTTACCACAGAAAGAATAACTACATCTAATTAGTATAAGTGTATGATCTATTACCCGTTGAATATCACCGGACCCAGAAAGTTAACCGATGGAATGGATAGTATTGACGTCGCTGTGTATTCGTCGTCAGAGGGAAATTGTTGGTGTTGTGACAATTGATTTAGCATAACGTATTAGTGTTAAGTGTATATTAGGAAGTAAGTAGACGTTAGACGTATTTAAAAGAGAGATTGTAGTTTAGGACTATCTCAGAACAGTGAGTCATTTGCTCCCGAGTAAATTGCTAGTTTGGACATTGCTGCAATGTATTGAATTTGTCTATACAAAAAGGACATATCGTTGAGGAAGTTTCTGCATCATTGTGAAATTAGTTACTTCACATTCAGTAGAGGAAGTCAGTAACTACACATTCAGTGAGGAAGTTAGCAACTATATATTTAGTAAAGGAAGTGAGGAATTTAGTAACTACATATTCAGTATAGAAGTTAGTGACGGTAGGAAGACAGTAAGAACATATCACTAGTCACGAAAGCAGATTGAACTTGCATGGAAAGGATAGTTATTTTCAAGAGTTGTAAGAAAGCGTGCTAGGTAACAGACTTTTTAGCTACAAGAACAAGCATAGTGTATATCCGAAATAGCGTGAGCAAGATCCGAAGAACGTGCATATTAGAGAAGGACTCACAATATATGAGAAGTGTTACAAATAGGAATCATGCATTTTAGGAAGAATTATGTACAGTGCAAGACAATTTTAATTACGGAATACTTATCTGTATTAAGAAAAAGTGTTTATGAAAAGTGAACTATATATTTATTTAAGCAAGTTAGTTAGTCATTAGTAATACATACACAGTGAGTGAAAGGAGGACACTTAGAGTGAAAAGTGAAATTCGGAACTAATGTACATAGAACTAAGTTGCGCAAAGGGACTTAGGATTATTTGAGAAGATACCTCTTATATTTTCTAGCAGAAACATCCTTTCGTCGAATAGTGTATTCCGTCGAGTCATATTTTTATGAGAGAAATAAAGATTAGTTATATGCATACGGGAGAAAAGCCTCATACAGGGGAGAAACCTTTTATTTCATTGTTCAGTGAGTGGTTGATTCGACAAAAGACATTTATCTACCTCACGTACATAAATATATATTACATTCGAACATTAGTACATATAGTGAATGAGAAATCCAATACGAAGACACAGAACTGGATATAGAATTAAAGTGTTGTTATAATATATTAATTTTCAAAGTGTGTGGAAGTGTAAGAAGTATTTTGCACACAATAAATTTCATTGACATTACCTGACTATATTAACCAAATATTCATAACTGGTCTAATTGATTTCACAACTGGTATAGGGATTCAGTCTCTGTCCCTAGCGCTTACACGAATCTTGGCTGTATCGTGTTCTTTTGCGTCTTTAAGAACAATATTCTAGAAACTCATTTTACCTTAATTAGCGTCCGACAGGATTCTAGATTTCACAACGCGTTACAATGTGAAGGTAACGCTCTAATGTCTGAGTCATTGTCTCTCCTAACTTTCACCAATTAGTCTATTTGCTACTTCAATACTATTGCATTTCGGTAGGAATTTGCATTTAAAGATTAAGTTGGATCGAGACATTTTTTTCAACACTATACTGCCCCGAAAACATTAGGCCATAAGTGAGGTTATTATTAGACATTTCTTTAACGTCATCTCATTGTTGGACTATCAGGCAGAACGAATTTTGTGAACGGTATTTTATATTTTCTCGGGCGAGGTTCAGAGTTGAATAATAGAAGAGATACAAAAATTATACCGATTATCTTCTGGGGTTGCGATTTGGAACTTGACCATAACGCAGTGATCCTGCCAGACCCCCTTGAAATTCTCGAGCACCCCCCCCCCCGCAACTTTAAATTGTTATGGTTAAAAATCTATAGAAAACCTGCAAAACTCTGCTTAACCCCCCTACCCAGTTGTAGCCGTACAGTTCAACTGAAAATCCTAGAAAAATCCCTGCTATAACGCAATTTTAAAGATGGAATAGAAGGCTATAACCGATGACGTAAACATGGCTGTTTCTGACTGACCAAAAAGAATATTTTTGTTTCTCTGAAAGGACTTGATATTTGTTCTTAAGTGGCATTACGTTAAATTAATGTGGTACTCATTTTTAAATTATGATCTGAAAGAAATACTTAAATGGGATTTTTCTTGTATAGACCTATTAATAAATCACACAAAACTTACAGAATCTTACTCACCAATAAAACAATAACATATTTAACTTATTCACCATGCATGACGAATAGCACATTTAATATATAAAAGTTTATGAGAGAGAAACATATGTGTTACTTTTGTTTTAGCTGTTTT
>JAGDQP010021493.1:20729-31674 GCA_022664845.1 Lepisma saccharinum
ACTTGTTAAAATTAATTTTATTTTCAAGCTTACTTACAGCTCTGTACAAATTACGCTCTGTACGTCTCTCTGAGGCGCAGGCTAGCGTCTAAACCAAATCACGTAGGAAGAATTAACTTCAGAATTGTTCCCAGTAACCTTCATTTACAATCTGATGATGCTACAGTTTGTACTATATGACCTCACCGTGTAAAGCAGGCTTTTGTCTCAACGGAAAACTGCTATTTTAGTTAAGCGACGTCGATTTGCTCTGTCATTATCAGTCGAACCTCAGTACAATATTTCAGCACGATTATATTTACACTACGTGGTAATTCTCTGTAAAACTAGGCATATCCCTGAGCATATTCAAGTTGAAGTACACTCGACTCTGTTGATGTTTTTTGTGAAATGAAAAATAAATAGTTTTCTTAACGTCCTATTAAACATGTAGCAAGTAGCCGTAGCTTGGTTATAAGAGGGTGTGTTCCGTAGGTCCTGAGTTTGATCCTCGCGGTGATCATCTTGACTGAGATTTATCCAGGGTTATCCTTAGTCACACTAGGTGGGATGGTGCCTTCAAAACTAGACCCTGGCTAACTTCTCTCCCACATTCGGAATTAGCATCCTACCTTAAAACAATGAAAACAGGTTTATTTGATGCAATGCGTTTAGGTAATGTAATGGGCATCTATTTCCCAGCTTCGGGGCAAGACACCACTTCACATGTTTTTCGCTACACACGTGGTTTTGTTGTGCCATGGAATTTAGCTTGATCTTAGTAATATGAAGATCCTGGGAACTATGCAAGCGGCCGTCCATCCTGACTAAAAGTTTTCCAGATTTTTTCCTCAGTCACACCAGGCATATGCTGTTATGGTACCTGCTAACTACAGGTCTGGCTGAGCACTTTCCAGAACAGCGTCCTCCCCCATCCTATCCTGGCCTAAGCCTGAGATGCCAAAAGGCCACAAGTAAATGAAATTCAATTCCGAACAGAACACCTTTCATCATGACCAACATCGGCCACTTAGACTGAAATTTTTGCTCTTCTTCTAGGGCTACACTTAGCGCTAAAAGGTCTTTTTCTACTCTCACAGACAGAAAGGACTGACTGGCTTAGGGTCCGCCAGAAGTTCTCGCCAACAAACTTGATATTTAAAGATTTAAAAGAAATCTCTGGCTGCTGTTTCTAAGGAAAGTAAAATTTTACATATTAGGAAGCGCACCACATCTGAGTGCTCTTCGTCGGTGGCAAGTGGGAACACGAGGCAGTGGATTATTGTTGAAATTGGTGCCACAAAACAAGGAAATCAATCAAAAACCCACCTAAGAATATTGTTACCCACCTCTTCAGCTAATTTTGTACAAACATTGTTACACTCACATTGTTACAAAGAAACATTATTACATTCACATTGTTACACTCACATTGTTACGAACAAACAATGTTAAAGTCACATTGTTATAAACAAACTTTATTACCCAAAAATTATTTCCACACCTGATTCTCCTGTGTAGAGATTCCAAGAATTACTAACCAAATCCTTGAAATGTAAGACATTTTAATGGCTGCTTCATCACGAACAAAAGAAGAGGCCATGATTAAGAATTTACGCAACAGAGCTCCTGGAATTCATCTATTCTTAATTCCGTTTGTAGTGAACCGAGAATTTCTTCTCCCAATAGTGTAATCCCTAGAGAGAGAAAGACTTCCCCTCCTCTCCACAACCTGTCAGCCATTCCATTGATTCACACAATATATGACCATATAGAGTACGGAATGTATACAAGGAAAACCCCTTTCCCCACATATCGTAGAAACAAGTAACCACTACGTGATTAACAACTGGCTGAATCCAATATGAGGAAAATCATGACTCATTGGAACCACTATCAAAATCCCTCCTTCCCATTGCTTCTACATGACATTCATTTCGGACCCCCCACTTCCCCCTCCATTCATAATACACATATTTCGAAGACAAGAGGGTAAGAAGCAGTGGGTATCCAATATTTCATGGAGTTATTTCACTTTGGTACTTTGGAGAAAGCTATTTTGGTAGATTTCTGTTTTAGGAATGAAAAGGAAATTAACCTGTGCTGAAAAAGAGAAAGAAATCGGCAGAGATGGAGAATCGAGATACAGCGTCATTTTAGGCTGCCCAATGATAGTGGTCCATGGATGGATGCTGGGGAGTACAATGACTCAACTAGAAACTATGAGCAATGCATCTTCCTTCTCCTTTTGTTTTGTTCCGAGCGAGCGACTATTATTTTTCTCACCGTAAATCCAATTGCTGGATAGTGTTCAGGAACTCTTAACAGGGGGGATGAGTAAATGAATGCTGTACTTTTCTGCCAAGGGAGAAGGGCAGAGGGTAGGAGGAACAACAGAGAAACCTGTGATGACTTTCAAATACCAATACAAACGTAGAGCAGTGAGAGTGCATGGATGACGTTAGTAAGGAAAAAACAAACTGATGAGAGTTCTGGATAGTTGGGTCCAGATCCGGAGCCGAATTTCAGATATTCAGATGAGACCCAGATCAGAGTTTTGAATATTCGGAAACAAGGAAGTAGGTAAAGTTTCAGATATCCGAATCGTTGGGTCCAGATATGAAGCTCTGATCCGGATATGGGTTCCGAACCGGAGTATCAGAATATCCAACTGGTTACTTTTGGCAAAAGGAGAGTAAAGACAAAAGGTGAGACAGGAAGACCGTTGCTAAAATTTTGTCTGTACTGACAAATCCTTTGCAATAAAGTTTAGGTAATCTATATGTCTCAGTCCTGCATTTTTTCTGTTAGATTTTTGTTTCATGATCGATTTTATCAGTTACACATCGGTAGAATTGAAACGAATCACCAGATCATCAGCTGTATGCTTGCAACCCGATCTGATCCGGAGAGAAAAGCAGAGCTTTTCAGTTTATCTTCATTATAAACTTGTGTTGCAGCCGTGTTTCTTCAGAGGATATGGGGGTAGGGGTCTATTACAACCCAGAGCACAAAAAATACGAAACCGAAAATTCCTAGTTCATTATACTTTATGCACCAATTTGTTTGCAACATTCAAGATATAAGTGTTTTTTTTCTTCTTTCTGTTGAGAATGTGACTTTATATAATGACTCATATTTATGCATACAGTACGTGGATCACTGCATATAATTTAAGATACGTGAGCCCATTTCTCAAGGAATCTCACAAATGACGATACTGATTGATTGAAACCACAGGAACAGGTCAAGATTAGGTCGCAGGATTCCAAGTGATCAAAATCCGGATCAAGATTCTATCGAATCACCGGATAAGTCAGTCAAGTCATTTGGGTCAAGATCGAGTCACCGAGTTAATCAGGTCATTCGTGTCATTTGGTGAAGGTCGAGTCATCGAGTTAATCAGGTCATTCGAGTCATTTGGGTCAAGGTCGAGGCATCGAATTAATCAGGTCATTCGAGTCATTTGGATCAAGGTCGAGGCATCGAGTTAGTCAGGTCACTCGAGTCATTTGGTCAAGGTCGAGTCACCGAGTTAATCAGGTCGTTCGAATCATTTAGGTCAAGGTGGAGTCACCGAGTTAATTAGGTCATTCGAATCAAGATTAGGTCGTCGGGACAAGTGAGTCAAGATTCGATCATTGAGTCTGTGTGTCAGCCAGTCTAGTAATTTGGGGCAAGGTCTAGTCAATCGGACCATTCGAGAGTCAAGACTTGGTCAATCAGGTTGTTCGGGTTGTTTCGGACCGAGCCGCTGGGCCACTTATATCCAGGTCAGGCCGGGTTACCAAAAAGTGACCCGATTTCACCTGTGCTGATATTGGTCGTTAACCTATTTCTCTTTATCTTTAGACATGCACTTTCGATTCAAAACGTTACATCATTGATTCTAAAGAACCGACTTAGGTCCTCCAACTGGGATCCAAGGAAGCAAAATGAGACTCATGTTTAAAGTTAATATTGTTTTATCAAACGATTATTATACACTCATCTCATTTTATATAGAATGTAATGACGCAATATGTGCGTTATGACGTCACACAAACGTTACCATGACTACAGAGCGAAAGTGACGTCCGACTTACACACTATCTATCTTTTTGTATATGCTTCAAAAGTAGTTGGAATTGAACCGAGAATGTTATGGTTAATAGCCATAAGCCTTTGCTCAGTACTACTGCGCTTCATTAACTTTATAAGGCTAAGATTTAGTGCGAGAGAAAAATCGAGATTATGAATATTTCACAATATTTGATTTTTTAAAGAATATTAATATCATATTAGAAAATTCAGAACTATGAAAACATTACTTCATCAACTAAGTCCTGAGATTGTTCAGCAGAATTTTGCTGGGCCGGAATCTTCAAAAGTTTGACAAATAATTATTTATATGAATAGGTCCAAAATTTCACTTTCACAAATTGAATTTAAATTGATGGCCCTTAGGCATCTAACGCTCCGGCCAGGATAGGGGAGGGGAAAGGATTCGGGACAGTGTCGACGAGGGCCTATATTGAAGGTACCATCCCGGAATTAATGCCTGGTATGACTTAGGAAGAACCTTAGAAAAACCGCAACCTCCCGAATGCTACGCCAACGCTCTCTACCACTGAGGTATGGCGATTAGATATAAGTGGTCTTTAAAAAGATAAAATATTCATTTCCAGTTTCTAACAACAAAAATGGACTTGTCCGGTTCTTTTTTTTTTTGTTGAATTAATCCGAAATATAGATCTTGGAAAGAGCATTCCAACATAGCAAAATCATCTTGAATCAAGCTTGTTTTGGCCTTGATACGTAAAACCAACAAGCTTATCATGTTAAGCAAAAAGCTTGAATCAAGCTTGAACCATGCTTGATTTTTCAAAGGCACGAAGTGCCTTATTTGGGCAAGGGAACATAGTTAAAACCTAAGATTGTGTTGTTAAGTTAAGGCATATTTTATCTAGCAAAAGTGAAGGTTGTGTCAAGCTTGAAATATACCTGTCGTATCACGTGAAGCCTAACAAGGCAAAATGAAGGGAATTTCAACCTTGAATCAAAAAACAGGCAAAATGAAGCTTTTGAAATGTGGTCATGGAGAAGAATGGAAATGATGAACTGAACACAGAGGTAACGGAAAAAGGATGTGGTGAAAGTAATACTAGGAAAAAGCGAATAATACTGAAGATAATAAACAAAATAAAAAGAAATTGGTTAGGGCATTTTTACGTAAGAATGGCAAGCAATTGAAGGTATAATTCAACAGAAAAGATGGATATGTAGAAGGATCTTCTTGAAAGTACGAGGGTGATACAGAAAGTAATGCCTCCAAGGTGATACCTTTATTTGTGTTTTACAGATAGCACCGATACAGGTATCAGTGGAAAGCTTGCAATGTGAGCTACAAATGGTGGCATTATTTTTCAACATAGTCCCAATTACGGGCAACACACTTGCGCGAACGCGAAACAAGGCTTTTCCTGCCGTCGGCGAAGAATTGTGGTGGCTGCTCACGACACCATTGCCGAACTACTGCTTCCACCTCCGCGTCACAACTGTAGCGTTGGCCCTTAAGGTGATCCTTAAGTTTGGGGAAGATCCAAAAGTCGCAGGGTGCAAGATACGGTCTATGGGCAGAATGTCTGTGAACCTCAGGCGCTGTAGTGCTTCCTGAGTTTTGTGACTTGTGTGCGGACGAGCATTGTCGTGGTGCAGAATTGCCTGTTCATCTTTGGAGTGCGTTGCACTCTGGTCCGCAGTCGCTTTAGGGTGTCATCGTAGCGTTTATTGTCTGACCGTAGAGTTTATTGTCTGACCGTTTCGCAGAAATTCAGTATGTACGACCCCATCCCAATCCCAAAAGAGGGTCAACACTTTGCCAGCAGATGGGACAACATTGAATCTTTTTCGCGGAGGAAAGGACGTGTGGCGGTACTCCATCGACTGACGCTTCGTTTCCGGGTTGTAATGGTATGTTCACGACTCGTCGCCAGTAACAATTCTGCAAAGAAAGTCGTCACTTTCCTGTTTATATCGCAGGAGCAGCTGCTGACAGATTCTCTTCCTCTTCCTTTCACAGTCCTTGCCCACCTCCGCACAGTGCTGACGTCAACACAGGCATCCCCGTAAATTGCAGTCATACGGCGATGAATGTTGCTGGGCGCACAACCTTCCGCAGTCAGAAATTCAATGACAACCCGCTGTTTCAACCGGACGTCACCACTGGATGCCATGGATTGCTCCATTAGTTTGGAACGAGAAGAGATAGGAAGGTGAAACAAGTGACATTCGATAGCTTAAACATCAGTGCATTAATGATAAACAGTTCAGAATGTTTGCAGTACTACTGGCCAAGTAGTGGGCTTGGAGGCATTACTTATTGAATGCCCCTCATATTAAGGAAGATAGATTGCACGATGAGACACAGAGGGAAAGAGCAAGTTTGGATGAATACAGAGGGGATTAAAGTACCATGATTGATCTGCGGTTTTTGGCAGAACATTATTGATGATAATGAGTTTGCCTAACTTTTGTTTCCTACTGTCATTTTTTTTTTTTTTCATTTCTGCTCCAACTATAAATGTTCCTTCCTTCTATCATGATTAAGGCCCGCAGTTTTAGGTTATTATGAACATAGTTTTGGGCCCTTTAAAGGGTTAATTTAGTGCATGTTAGGATATATATAAAATATTTTCTATCATACCCGTACTAAACTGACAAACGTTTGCACTAGAATAGTGTAACAAATAAATTTCAACTACAAACACTTTTTCCTTTATTTGCTAACAACTTATTGAACATAAAGCCAAGAAAATAATTGATCTAGTGGTTAGCGTAGCTGATTACGGATTGAGGTGTCCTGCGTTCGATTCCCGGTGCTATCAAGGATTCTTTCCAAGGCGTGTGGCTCTGGAACGGTGCCCACCCAGCATCGTGATGCAATTGGGGAGCTGTTCTGAATAAAATATAGTGACCATTACAGTGGGAGCTTCGGCTCTGCTCTCCCAGGCGGTAAGCATGAAAACAGTAGATGAATCTACTTCCTCCGGGGAAAGGCCTCATCGAGTAGTGGATCGAATATGGCTGTGATTTATTCATTTTAACTTCCTATTTTCTCAATATTCAGTTAATTACTACCATACAAAACAAAACGTTTGAGCATCACTCACAAATAACCTTCGTTCTATGCTAAACATGAACTGTACTGTCTTTTTCATATTAAATCTTAAACCGTAATGTGTAGGATGACAGTAATAATTGGTTTTCTTTTTAACACCACATTTATTGATAAGCTGTGTTAAAATGAATAGTTTTGCTTTGTTAAAGACTAATTCACACATACGGTGCCGTGCCCTTGCCATGCACCAACAGTGCCGTCTTGAAAAGAAACTATCCGGTCGCAATAACAACCTCTTCCGCCTTGCAACATAGCTCGGCATGGGTCGCGGCCATGACATAGACGGAGCATGGCAATGGAACGGCATGGCCACAGCACCGTATGTGTGAATTAGCCTTAACGCAGACAATATGGCGTTAACATAGCACCATAAGCCGTCCAAGTCTTCCACACGCTCAACGGAAACAGGAATTGCATTGAATTTTGTTTAGGGCCTTTAGACAATTTTAGCTCAGGCCGAATGAAAACAAGATTAGAAAAAATGCAAAGAATAGAGGAAAATTTGAAACAAATGCACATTTGTGCACGTTTTTTCTACTAACAGTAGGAGTTTCATGTATTAATGACCACTTCTTTTTTTCTAAAATGTTGAATTTAGCCTCTTTTAGGGTATTAAATCATTGTAGTCGTTTTTAGGTTCTATAGGATTCATACATTTGATTAAGAAATGAATGAAACGAAAATATATGTTACAATAGTTATGCTAGGGAGTAAGGAATAAAATAGGTTAAAACCTAAGAATCAGGGGCTCCAATCATAATATAGCTTTATCATTTCATTCTAAAGACCACGTTTATGATCTACACAAAAATTTGATCAAACATTTTCTCACCGCTTTGTTTATCGGCTCAGAGAAACATTATTTTCATAATTAAATTGTGTGCAGTTTACTGATTAGATCATACAGTAAAAAAAAACTGTTACTTAAAATTGAAAAAAAAAGTTCTTATACTGTATATGCACCAAAGTTTCTTTTTAATGGCGTTTGAGCAATTGAGTATTCTTATTTAATCTAAAATGAGACCATACCAGTTTGATTTTATTTTCAAACCGGCATGTTCTCATTTTATATTAAATGGTAATGCTTATACCTTATTTCTAAGAAAACATTTCTTTTGTGCACAGCTAAGAACTTTTTTCCTTAATTTTATTTTATTTTATTTATTTATTATTTTTTTTTTTTACAGAGCAGTATAATAAAAGTCTCGATAATACCCACCCACCCCAACTTAAAAATGTTTGCTATGAAAAATTGATAGAACCGTACAAAACTTTATTTGCACCCTCCTAATTTTGACTTGACATCCCCCAAACTGAAAATCCTGGCGGAAACCCTGAGTGTGTTTGTTGTAACAAACGGTATAGGAACAGTCATTGATGAACACTTAAAGAGCATATTACGAACAGTCTTTGGCACACAAACACTCCCCCAGCACACACACACATAGAGGGGGGGGGGAGTGTGTATCTTTGGTTCCAAACATTCTCCGCAATCCTCACATACTCTCCACTCCCAAAGAATCCTTTTCAGTACTACAGAAGGAATGCATGAATCTTTCAGTTAAATTCCATGTATCTCGTTCTAACTTCAATAGTCATGTTTATAGCTCTATCACTGACGTATTCTATGGTTTAGTCTTGACAGTATACTAAGGTTGATGACAGATATGTCACACTAACCTTCAGTCGCAGAAAAGATGTTAAGCCCGAGTTTACATAATCCATGAGTTAGATAGGAGTCATAGAAAAAGTAATATAGATGGCGAATCTTATTCTCTTTTTACATCTTTCCTGCCATCTGGTGTTGGTCCACCGTAACTAGGAATGAAATGACGCTCGTATACGATTGTTTCTTCTTTCGATTTAATAACTAAGGGCTGGTTTTCACGAAAGCTTGTGTTGCTTGCTTTCCGTGTGATTTGGGTGAGTAGCCAATTCAAACGCGTGTTTTATTGCGTGTTTTATTGTAAGGTATAAGCGTGGCAAGTGTTGGAATTGGCTATTCACCCAAATCGCACGCAAAGCAAGCAACGCAAGCTTTCATGTAAATCAACCCTAAGAAAAGCATGAAGTGCAAACTGAGAATCTGACAATTTACAGAATGGATGCGCAATAGATTAAAACCGTAGTTATTACGCATGAATTACTAGTATTACTTCATTCCTAGTTGAGCTGGATTGACGCTAGGTGGCGACAAAATTCAATGGAGAGGTGAAATTCGTTACCTTTAAATTTTTTACCTGTGACTCGTTGATTAAGCCATGGATTAAGTTAACACGGGATTAAAATGTTTTATGTAGCTGGCCCTAAGTCAGCAATGGAATGGCGGATACAGAGAAGGGGTGCGGGGAGCGCGCTCCCTTTCTCAAGGCAAAATATGGCGTTATTTCACCAATTTATCTAAGAAAAAGTTTCGAATTGTTTCCGGATCAACCTCATTTATTTAGAAATATAAGTTTTGGGGGATACCGATGTCATATTCCATGATACAACTTTGTAATATGAGGGGAAAATTGATACACTTGTACCAAACAAGTTCACTTAGCGGAAAATAAAAATAAATAATTCTGGTCCATTCCACCTGCATCCCCCTCACGAAAATTCTGGATCCGCAACTGCAGTAATGTATACAGATACAGTACAGAATTAATAAAAACCTTTATCACGATATGAAATGGTATAGCCCAGCGCTCAGCAAACTATGGTCCGCAGACCACAGGTGTTCCTCGAGGCCTGCCTTTGGGCAGGCGCAGGGTGGTGCGCTGAACCTACCAACCAATAAAACTGGTCCGCAGTGGAAAATAGTTTCCGGAATGGTGGTATTGCCTTTACCTCAAACCTAATGTTAAAGTTTCTTTGCTATTGGTTGAATTCGTTTAGAGACAATTGCATATGAAGATGGCAAATTCTCTCAATAAACTCGACCACGGGAATAAAACTTTCTATTTAGAAAATCGTTAATGAGGATCAAATAGAATCTGGTCAAGATAGTGTCAAGCCATATTTTGTTAATTTCGAAAAAAAAACAAAAACAGATCTGTAAATTAAAGCGTATCCACAAATCTTCTTTTCAACTCTTAAATACTTCTTGCAGTTGTAATTTGTCCGGGTTGGAGTTGCTGGTCTCCCACCAGGCGCCTCCCAGGTGGCGGAGCCGGATAGGGGAATGCCGACCAGATATATTGGGTATCAGAAATATTCCGGGGCGGACCAAAACCAGTACTGCTGCCTTGCAGTTAGTAGAAGGATCTACAAAGGCTAGGGGAAGATAACCCCGAACAAAAATATGGTGAGGGGAAGCATCATCATCATTACCACCCCGAGGCTGAAAATGGATGACATCGGCAAGGCTCAGAGATGGACAGAGGAAGATATCTTGAATGTCTACCTTTACTGCGAGGTGGTAGAGCTGACAACTATACACCGCTAAGGCATGTTAAGAAATAGTAACAGATGGTTCATGGATTCCCCTGGGGTAAAATCTTGCTCAGAATAGAATCCTATGGAGAACATTTGTTACTGCGGCGATGAACTTGCGAGTTCCGTAAGCCATAGAGTAAGTAAGTAAGCTGTAGTTTGTAGTCTGAACCAGTCAAAATAGAATTCTCACGCTAGGCTCTTCATAACTTTTATTTGCCTAGAGATTTACATGTTCATTGTAAAAATAATCATGGCTTGGCACTTTGTTGACCTATTAATATTCTTATCATTACGTCTAATCATCATCGCATGTATAATAATATGCAAGAAACTAAATTCAAATATTGTATCATAAGCCGGATATCAAATTCTTCATTTTTTAACCAT
>JAGDQP010021494.1:0-31674 GCA_022664845.1 Lepisma saccharinum
CACCGAATTTGCAGCCGAACCACACACAAACAAATCATATGTGTTACACTTTTGACATTATCCTAAATGTGTCTTCACTGGAAATCATGAGTATTTAATCAGACCATCAACTTTGGTCGCAATATTGAAAGGGTCTAAATGAATTTTCAAGCGCCCTTTATATATTCGAATAGCCCTGAAAAACATATAAAATCCAAATGTCCCTTCTATCTTCCTGTTAGATTTGTGAGCACTGCACTTTATAATGTTGGGAGGTTCTTTTTTACTACATTTAAATTCCATATTTTTATCTGTACTCCATCTTCTTCTACTTCTTTTCTCCCCTTCCCTCTCTCTCTCTCTCTCTAATTTCTCTGCCTTTGCCTGAAGGCACCCATCGGTTTCAATTTTTCATTGTGTGTTTAAATTTCTCCCTCCGTCAACTTACGTATATTGTTTCGTCTCGCTTTTATTCTTTCATTTTATCGATAAAATTCGATACTAATACATGTCTATTTTGAAAAAAAAACCAGAAACAAACAAAACCTACCGAAATAACGTGCCCATGATGTTTGCTGATTTTACTATGGGTGTGACGAAGGAAGAAGAAAGAGGGGTCTGTTTACCAGACACGATTGTGGGATAAGAAGGTGCCATTTGGGATGCCTGGCTGCACGGCGTTCGCTGTCGCAAGTTTTTTGATGCGAAGTGTACAATCGCGATCATATATTTTTGACTCCTTCGAATGCTCATTTCAGTTATATGAATTGTGGTACTGTTCGCGTAATGAGTATGCAACCCAACTTGATTAGTGAATAACCTTGAATGCATACCATTCCAGGATGTGCAATTCTTTATCCAAAAGTATTTTGCAGGGAAAAGAACGAGAACGTGAATTACGGAATCATATAAATTACAGGCGTTAGCATCACTTAGAGAAATTTGAGATGAAACAAGTTTAAATTCCAAATAGATTTCTTGTAGCAGAGAGAAACGAATAGACATGTATATTTTAAGAAATTTTATATCCAATACCACATTCAAGATTGTAATTCATTAATTTTATAATACTATCATATCAAAGAAAAATATTCTGAGATAGAATCAGGTATGGAACGGAGGAACACAAGAAAGAGAGATAAACATTTGCTCGTTAAAAAGTGGAATTGCATTCGCCGATGAAAAGCTCTCGAAAGCGAATCAGGAAAACGCCAAATTTTCGAAGATGCTTTTATAGATCAGCAATTTTGTATTTCCGGAGGCGACTCGTTTTCATTCATTCTCGTGTTTGTGATTGATTATTGGCAAATTCATGTTATTCACACTATTGCCACAAAACTTACAGGCGTGAACATTTTTTAAAAATATTTATGGCTTTTAGGGATAGTGATGGGGAAAGGATGTTGGAAATTAGTCGGGGAGGACCTAGTTAGTGGGTACCATCCGGCATTTGCCTGATGTGACTGAGGAAAATACCTGAAAATTCTCAATCAGGATGGGCGGTCACTTTGATGGTTCCCATGACCTTCCGATTGGTAAGTAAACGTTCTACTAACTGAGTTAAAACCTCTCTGTGCAAGTGTGGGAAAGCATGAGAACAAAACAAATGTAGCGAAGTTTGATACTTCGTAATCCCGTAACAAGGCAATAAAGTAGGGCCTGCGCTCACAATATTTTCAGCCATAAAGTGTCAAACATAATGTATCTGTAGGTTTCAAGCAGGGAAGAGATATGTAAAAATATTTCTGTGATAATGGGGGTACTGCATAAAGTCAACAAATTTATTTTCATTAAATTGAATCGAATTTTCTTTAAGGTCTTTAGGCAATTATGGCTCAGGCCGTACGGATGATGGAATGAAGAAAGTGGGAAGAAACGGGAGCACCCCGAGAAACCCACGCACACGGTGTTTGTCCACTACAAAGTGGCATGAGCAGGGATCTATCCGAGGACCCCTAGCACCAGAGGTAAGCGCTCTACCAACTGAACCACCGCGGCCTCAATTGATTTTCATGTTCGATTAATTAACCGTAGTTTTACAAATAAATATTTACAACAACTAGTGAACAATGTTCTGGTGTTAATTTTAGTACTTGTTAAGCTACTCTTATCGCAAAAGGTCCGATTTGGCATATGTGATACGCGGTATCTGGTTCCTTCAGCCCTCCCGCAGCATATTTTCGTCGGAGATTTAGCATTTCACACTAAACTTTTCAAAACAGTGCAAATTGCTCGCGCCACGGAGTTCCCTTCGCATTAGTTGCTGTCGCAAACTTTCTAGCTGCACTCGGCTGTCGAATAGAAAATACTGATTCCAAAATAATAAACATGAATAGTTACATTGTTTAATGGTAAAAGAAAAAATACAGAGCACTAAAGTTTTGTAATAGTAATTGTAGTTTGTGATGATTGCACACAGCCGACGACTAGAGATTATTACACTATATGGACGTACTATGTGTAACTGACAATCGCCACAGTATATTTATGTCAAAATTAATAACAAGTTTAATTTAATTCTATTGTACTGAGGACCTGCGTGTAGTTATCAACCCAAAAAGAATATTGGTAAAAAATAATATTTTGATTAGTACGCAATGAAACAAAATATTCTCATTCAATTTTCAAATACTCTAATTTACAAAAATCAAGGTTAAAGTAGCTTTAAACATTGTCCTGGATATGAATCGAACGGAGGGCCGATTCTATTCATATCCGATTCAAAAATGGCACACCAATCCGATGCTGTAGTCACTAGAACACGAAACCACATATCCTAGTTTGCCTTCGAAGCGCTATTTATACGTCTGTTATTCATCAGATCGTAAAAGACTTTGGTAAACTTTATTTTTCATATAGGTCAGTCTAGTAACTTTGGACTTTGGACTTTGGGCCGTTATATTTTTAGTTAAAAGACAGTCATGTCGCTGCTGGGATTCGAACCTAAAACCTTTGAGCCGATGGCCTATCCCCGTAGACCGCACGGCTATTCGGCCATCACCAATGTGTCTGAAGCGTAAAGTTTATAATCAATGTGTTCTACTTGTAATGATGCACTACTGTGAAACTTGGACATTGAATGCACAAACGACTCAAAGAACGAGGAAGAGCAATAGAGAAATGCATGCTAGGAATAACCAGGAAGACAAGTTTAATATTATCGTAACAATCCGAATATCTAGTTATTAACAGGCTCGAATTAGAAGAACGAGTTTATACTTTTCCTTTTGAAGTTTTGTTCAGCAAAACTGAATCAGAAAAAAATTGAGTAAAGACATAGTTGGACAAACATATGGAAGGTGGACGACAAATGTACTCCATCACATTCCAATTATTAAGGGGTTCATATTTCAAAAAGAAATATTCCTTTCAACGTCTTATTCAAGAGGTTAGTATTTTGCGAGCTACATGAACTGCCGTAGCGCAGTGGTAGAGCATTGGCGTAGCATTCGCGAGCAGTACTATCGACCATCCTGACAGTTTTTTTTCCTCAGTCACACCAGGCGGGATGGAAGGCATCAGCCGGGATGGCACCTTCTACATAGGCCGACTACATTGTAGTGCATCGACTCCTTCAAAGAGCATAAAATGAGATTGAAACAAAAATTGTTATCCCGGATTGAGCCTCGGATGCCTAAAGGTCATAAATAAAATTTAAACTTCAGGATTGTAGCAGATATATAGAAAGAAAAGAGAGAGAGAGAGAGTGTGTGTGTGTGTGTGTGTGGTCAGTCAGTACTACCAATAGTTTAGTAGTGCCGTGGATAAAAATGGCTGATTATAATAATGATGATGCTTTTCATCCTTTTAGGCCGAGGTTCATGAATTTTGGATTAGTCATAATTGGGTATGCAGGTTCAAATTTAACGAGCAGTACACAAATCTAGTGGTCTCTATCTATAATACAGCTTTAACACGTAAAATAACAGGAAGCAGAGTACATTATCTCTCCTACCATCATAATTTGATGGTAGTATGTAAAAGATCAAAGAAGTTCGAACAGTCCTACCACCATATACTAATAATGTTTATTAAATAGTTTCGCATTTTCTATGAAAAATACTCTTATACACTTTTCAGTAATCACGTATGTCTTTTTTATTAACTCTTGTTTCGTTTAACACACGTCAAAAAAGTATATTTGGTTTTCGGGTTAAAGTGACCTACCTACAGATGAGCTGCGAAAAGACTGCATAAGAAATACTTATAAAACATGCTTGGAGAAAAATCTGTACTCAATTTAAGCATAAAAGAAAGGGAACGAAAGCAGTTAATACAATTAATCCACAATAAAAGTAATATCAGATAAATAATATAACACAAAGCAATTAAAACACTTTAATCCTTTCAAATTTGATCGTGTTATACTTCGAAGCTATTAAATAGCAACGTACTTATTCCAAACCTACAATTGTGAACTGGTTAGAAAATAATATTCAGATATTCGCTCCGGATCAATTCCATTTCTTTTAGATATTACACTGATAATAATATAAATTATCTTTAGCTGAGTTTCCTGAGTGCTTGTTTTGATGTAACTTTGATTTTGGGAGATTGTTTAATTTTCAAGCAAATGTATATCTTCCTACCAAATATTATTTATCAAAGGACAAACGCAGAATAGTTTTATAGTGTTTAGAGTACTACCTTTACTTTCTCATGTTCGAACTTTGCTGTCTGTCGTCACTAGACACCATTGTCAAACCTTAATAAAACATGATCCGTGTAAAGGATCTTACGTTCAATAAAATTCAATTCAATTCAACTGGAAGTCTGCTTGTTGTAATGTTATTCACTTTTCTGCTGTTGTGATTTTAAGGAACAAATATTTGGTCTAAACTTTTACCAACCCAACATAGCTCAGTAGTAAAACGTTGACGTACCATTCGGAAGGCTGTGGGTTCGAGTCCCGCTGGTGGCCCAGCACTGGTGCCGATCGACTGTACCGAAGGCTGTGTTGATGTACCGATCGACTGGTTCACTCCTCGAGTTAACAGTTCATATAGGCCTTGCCCTGTAAAGCAGCATTCATTTAAGCCGGCTATCCGTAATCAATGCAATGACTCTCTTGATTTTCTTAATTTGATAAATTCTGAACATTTAATAACTAAGTTGTTAATAACTAAGTTGTTCAAATTTATTTCAAGTTTCTAATTCTCGTTATTTTCTTAATTATTTTTTGATTTAGTATTACATTGAATTTAAGCCAACAAGAGGCCATTGTACTAGAAAGAAAGTTTTTAGTATAAACAAACATTTGAAATGAAGACAAATCTCATTTCTAAGTAAAGAAGAAAAAAATAGCGAGAAAGAGAAACAAATTGGCATATTGGCAACGCAAAAATTATACATGAATCGATGAAGGATACATACTCATTGATAATATTAAGTTTTAATCGATTTACAATTTATTCTAAACACGATTTTGTTTCGATCAAGTATTGATTCTACGAAATGATTATGCTCTTAAGTATTGTTGATCTTTTAGTGGTTTTCAAAGTTCTGTTCCGTGCAATAGGCTCCTTGAATAATTTCAGGTAAATACCCCCTCGTTATAAGATTCTTTTTCTACCAGTCAATGATGGCTGACCAGAAAAACCGCAAGGACTCTTTTGTATGTACCTCTCTCTTTCTTTCATTTCTTTCTTTTCTTTCCTCAAAATTTCTCAGGTAAGACCACAAGAGAAACATTATCTGCATTTCCCGACTAACTGGTAGGCCAGAAACTAACAATACATGCAATTCAGACTGACGTGGGGCGTTTTGAACTGCTTCTTTCAAAAATGTCTGTTTTCACAAAACTGTCACCATAAACTTGTGCCATGTAAAGAGAAGTGCTTAGCACGTATTATATACGAGGGCTGGCAAAGTCAATATACTGTCACATTAAGTACTCATTTTCAGAAAACTGCAAAAATTCTTGAAGTTAGATTCGTTTTTCTGTCTCATAAATTTGTGGATTGAGAATACACTACAGTTAGCACATATTGTATTTAAGTGAAAAAGCAAAGAAGTGTTACGTTTCCCGGAGATACGAATTTAATTTTTATTCATCTCCCCAGCGTTACATGCTGCGATCTTCTTAAATACTTATCTGAAAAATTTCCCACAACATTAAAAATTTGCAACCGTCTGAAAATTTCCTTGGTCATTCACACCTTGTTAATCCAAAAGTCCAGTAGCTCTGAGATTTAAGCAAACCCACATCTTAAAATTTAAGAGCTCAGTTGCATTTTGCAATTGTGTTGAGTATCAACGAAGAAAGATGTCAGTTACACTTTCGACTGTAAGTTCAAGTGAAAATTCTTCGTACTTCGTGCAGAGGGCTCCATTAATACGGGACCTTGCCGCCCGATATGTATTTTCTCAAGGCAAATTTCAACGTGAAAAATATTTAGTTTTGATTTCTAATAAGGAGGATACCTTGAAGGCAAAAGAGGATATCGGGCGCGTTATGAGCGATGGCTTGGAGCAAATAAACCCTCCAGAAGCTGCGAGGTAATTAACGTAGTGACAAAAGAAGAAAAAAAGCGTATTCCGGTAATAAACATTTCGCCAAGTACCAGTGAGGAGGGATCCTGTAAAACAGTGGAGGATCTTAGAATCCGCATTGTTAGGGGGAGTCGCAAAGTCCGTATTTTTTCACGAAAGTAGGCACTCCCCCACTAAATTTGTACATAGTGTATATTAATATTATTACTATATTATTATTATTTTCATGTGGCTGTGTTGTTTGACGTAGTGCTGCTCATCAGGAAAATTGGTAAGTACTCACTTTCTTTGCTCTGTTGCAATATTATTTCCATAAATATGTTTTATTTTCAGGAACATGGTTTAAAATAGACTTGGTAAACCTTATTTTTATATATTGAACCCCTCTGTATGATGCATAGAATTTTTTTCTTTGAAAAAAAAATATATCCTCTTAATTATTCAAACTCGGAAACTTTAAGTTGTTAAATTACCATTGCAGTGCACTCATCTATCCAGACGAAAAGATTTCTTTCTAATTCATACATGTCAATAAGTTAAAAATGGTACAGTTTGAAGTGGCTCGCGAAAATATGCTGTTGACTCATAATTCGCTTATTTAATAGTCTAGTAGGCGAATCTCATTTTTTATAGCATCGGAAAACGTAAGAATATATTTTGTACGTTTTCTCCGAGATAATAATACAAATATTTAATCTTAAACAAAAATTAATTAAGCAAGCCTTTTATCGTTCATTGAATGAATACTTTTATCGAACCACATTTAACCTCCACCCAAGTCAAATCAAATTAAAATGGGCCATCCAATTTTTCATTATTTTGTAACTATATTTTTGTTTCTATATAAATTCTTAACTTTTGTGTAAAAATCTAGATTGTAAGTCATAAATGAAATTAAGTTAATGTTCGTAGAAGTACTGCCATTCCGAGAGACTTTATCAAAATATATTCATCCGCAGAGGGAAATTTATTTAACTTTGAACAAAATTCTTCGTGTAAGATAATTTCTTTGTGTCTTATTTCAATATTGCAATGAACTCGTCTTTTCCCTGACCTTCAAGTTTTATTTATTTTTTATAATGAACATCCCCAGGGGGGATGCGATCAAGTTAATTACTTCTGCTGCTATAAAACATTATTCGTTTAATTTTGATATACGAAAAGATACCGACCACGAAAGTTTTGTGACAAAATAAAAAAATAACAATTAAAATGTGTCAATGGATCGTAGTCTTCAATATCAATTGGTAAACAACAAGTAATATCTTAACATTAATTGAGTGACAGTGCAAAGACAATGGTCGTTTACTGCATTAGCATTAGAAGAATACTCACCAAGGGATGTTATCCCTCTCACTTGTGAGGGGCTTAGACCACCATTTTAGTCTTACTTCTTTTTAATGTATTTATATACTTTTCATGATTTAGCTGGTACCAATATGCAGTGTAATTAAAGGTTTTCAAAACAATACGAAGTGAAAGAATTTAAGTGTTCAATAAAATATTCAAGTTTATCCATCACAGAATGAATCAATAACGCTTTGTCGTTGTCTTAAAGTCCAATGTAAGTTCGGACACATTTTATTGAATAGACTCCTCCACGAATTGAGTCTAAGACCTGATAATTACAAGACCATGTAGCTAAAGTATAATATTTTCGAATCATAGATTATCGCTTGAAAGTAGTATTAAATTAATGATGTAGTTACTTCAAAAGATTCTCTTCCTGGTCCATTTCTTCACATGTTTAACTCAAAGTTAACACGGTTTTACTACCACTGGTAGAGCAAGGTAAATCAATGGGAGTTTACCATTGCCTTGTATTAAATCTGAATTTTTGATAAAGTAGGCTTCAATTTAATCTAATCATTGAATGGTCTGTGAGCTTCAAGTTATAACTATATTTATGCTAGCTAGCCATTCTTGGTCCTGTTTATCTAATACAAATTTCATTTATGGCCTTTAGTCATCTAATAGTCAGCCTGGGATAAAGGGAAAATGTCAACGTGGTGAAACTCACCCGACTTAATTTCAAAGTATCATACCGGCATTTCTTTGGCCCTGAAATTTTCACTTAAGGTAGTTGGCTGCTGAAATCCATGGATCTCCCAAATGTTAAGTCATCGTTCTTCCAGTGAGCCAGCTAAATGCTTAATTTAGATGACTTCATAACAATTGAATTCTTGAATATTTTTTGCTATGTTTATCATAGAGATTTCCAATATTATAAGTTTGTTTTAAGAGATGATTGATCAAGCATTAACTGCAATTTGCAAATTAGTTATTTAAATGATCAAATTGATACCAATCCTCGTTCTGAAATTTTACTATTCAAATATATTTATTTACTTATTTTCTATTTTCTATGATTTACAGAGAAATGATAAACGCTGAATGAAAACTATCCAACGATCTGTGCCATTTTCATTATTCTATAATATATTTCACTTCTCAAAAAGTTTGGCATGTCCGTGGTTTAATCTGTTTATAATCAACACGCTCTCCTATTCTGACTCAGGAAATTCAGGGATTCCGCTAGGATTTTCAGTTTGAGGGGTGTAAAGCAAGAATTGGGAGGGTGCCTGTAAATTCGGAGTGTTCATTGTCGGCATGCTACGATAGCTGGATTACCATAGCTTTAGTTCCGTATTCGGGAGATCCTGGAAACGATTCTTGCTGGTGACCAGGACTTAACACACCCGATCATTCTGAGTGACGTATTAGAAAGACTAAAAATTAATTTCAAAAATATAAATAGGGATCCCACCAGGATTTTCAATTTGTGGATTGTAAAGCCAAAATTGGGAGGGTACAAGTACTGTTTTTTAAAATGTTTTTAAAATAAAATTAAAATAAAGACTGCTTGTAAATTCCGAGCCTTTATTGTCGCTGAACTAGCCTTTATTGTCGGTAGCTTGATTACCAGAGCCTTGGTTTTGTATCTGAGAGATCTTAGGTTTGAGTCCTGTTGGCAACCATCCTGACTGGGGCCAGGACTTTCAGTTTGTAGGAGGTAACCCAAAATTGAGCAGCTTATAGCATGGTTCTATCGATTTTTCACTACTTTCAAAATTGGATTTCTCACGAACATTTATGAAATTAATGTTCATAAATGGTTGAAAACTCCAGGTTGAGAATGCGGACACAGCAAGAGTCGTAGCTCCCGGATTTTAGTGTTATCAGCCAAGTATTATACTGTTTTTACTAAACTTTTGGACAGGAATTTGTGCGAAGTGTCAGTGAGGTGTTTACCGAAGGAATTTTCAAATTTGGTTCAGTGTTAGTGCACAAACATTATCTTTTATTGCATGTAAACAAACCTTGCAGAGATCGCTTGCTTCAACAAAACGGCAATATGGCGCATGGGTTTCAGTGAGCTGATTTTTATTTTGCTGCTCTGTGATTTTTGAAGTTTTTTTTATGGCATATATTCTGTTTTTTCTCGGATTTTCTTCATTTAAGTGAAAAAAGTTTTTAGTAGTTTGTTTGTTTGTGAAATTTTGAAAATTGGTTCGATGGAGATAGACTAATACCAAATTTTGTGAAATGTAAACAAACCTAACAGACGAGCTATGCTACAACAGTCATTGTTTTTATAAAGACTTTTATTTATTATTTGGTTTTGTAGTTCTAATGAGTCTTGTGCATTAAAGATGTCAAGTATCTACTTTGGAAAGTTCTGTATAATTTCAGTGGTACATTGGTGATTTAGTGATACTTTTATGTGCATCTTTGTTGGTTTGATGGTCCACCATTTGCATTTCGAGTGATTGTGTTAAAATTGTTCTCGAATGATACAATCGATCTGACATCTGGTTGACTAATATCGAGATATCAAACCATTAAAATGAGATCTATCAAGAATTGTGAAGATTTTTTGCAGTTTTGAGTTTTTTGAGTGATGAAGTGAATCATTAATTGAGGAAGTTACTCGGGACTAACTTTCGATTCTACAGACTTTCGATCTCTTTCATTTTAGCGTAATATTTGAATTAAGCGAGTTAAAGCCCATATGCGAAAAAAAGTTTTGGTTAATTTCTGCTGATTTTTACTAAAACTCTTTTCTGCTAATTTTTCTCTTACTGTTTTGCCACTAATATTAATTGTAACGTCTGTGAGTGACAAGGAGTTGATAACTATTTCATTATCCTGCTATACAGAAGCCTTTTTATGTGTTTCTATTGTTTAATACAGCAGGAGAGACACTCTTCTGATGTGAGCTTGTAGACAATTAGGAGAAATATCACAGGAGAGAGACCATTTGAATGTGATTTTATTTTTAATAAAACACGTGATAAACCTGAGAAACCCTTCTGTTGTGAGATTGCTGACGACTAACCACTGGAGAGAGGCCACTTGAATGTGAGCTTGAGTTAACTATTTCATTATCCTACTGTATAGAAGCCTGTTTTTTGTTTCCATTGTTTTACACAGCAGGAGAGAAACCCCCTCTGATGTGCACTGGTAGACTATTAAGATAAATATTATAGGAGAGAGGTTATTCGAATGTGATTTCTATTGTTTAATAAAACAGGTGAGAAACCCTTCTGATGTAAGATTGCAAAAGTTTAAGAGTAACACCACTGGAGAGAGGCCACTTGTATGTGAACTTGAATATGAAATCATAACAGAAGTAGTAGTACCCTTTTGATGTGAATTCATTCATACTCTAAGAGTATCCTAACAGATGTGAAACCTTTCTGCCGCGACTTTCTGAATATCTACTATATAGCTAATTCTGGTTGCGGGGAATTAGCATCATATGTAACAAAATGAATCACAGCACCCCAAATCAAGATATTAACGTGACGAAATACTCTGATGACTTTGATGTTGTGGATTTTAATAGTCCAGTTTCAATTGAGGGTGGTAATATTAGTGTAAGGGACCAGAGGCATTCTGTCTTTAATAAATCATTTATTCAAAGTAATCTCTGTATAAGTGATGATGAGAAAGATGTGGAAAGTGATATATTGATTTCGCATGATAATTCTATCAAAATGTTGGAGGATCGAAAGGCGGTATTGTCGTTAGATGCAATTGATACGCGACACAATTATTGTACAAGGCATGTGTATACTAAAACTACCCCAGACAATTTTGATGTTGACCTTGCCTATCGTTGTACTTAGGTTGTTAAGGATGCATCTACAATTACCGAAAATACTTTTTTGATGTGTGATGCTTCAACAATTACCGTAAATACATTTTTTGTGATTGATCCATCTACAAATGCCGTGAGCGACCCCTTAAGTTCAATTACCAACAGTGTGGTGAACAAAGGCTTACAGGTTCTGGACGATAGTGAAGAATTGCCGGATTATCGGATTGAATTTCTTAAAAGTAAATGTGATCAACTGGAAAAAAGTAATGCAGATTTAGTCGCCGAAATTCAACTTCTTCAAGAAAGACTCGATATGGACAAAACTGCATACATTAAATCGCTTGAAGAAAGTAAGAAAGAAACAAAGACTTTTCAAAGTTTAACGGATGAACTGTACAAAAAGATTTGTGCTTTAGAAAATGACTTGAAATATAAAGATTCACTGTTGAAACAAGGCAGTTTAACTATTCCTATGGTTAATGATGGTATTGCTCAAACAGGTGAATCCCTATTATTTCAAAGTGATTTTGAAAAAAATGTCAAAAAATAATACAAAAGAAATAATGTTCTTCATCAAAGTCTGTTTATATGAACTGTTATAACCAAGCATTTTGTGTGCAAGGCTCTAATAATGATATACAAGGTACAAGAGTCCAAGAGTTCAGCAATGACACAAGGGCTCGCTGATGGACCCATTGTTGAACCGGATATTGACAATTTAAGATCATTTGATAAACCTCTGATTACTTTAGCAGATTATAAGCCCAAAAGGCTACGATTGGTTGCTGATAGTCATGGGAGGGGTCTATGCTATTTGCTAACTTCTAAGAGTTCACATAAGGTTCTGTGAATTATTAAACCTGGTGTCAAGTCTAATGAGGTACTTGGAGATATTATTTACTTCAATATGTCATCAGAAAAAGACTATGTAATAATTATTATAGCAGGATCAAACGACACATATTGTAACGAGTCCATAAAATTTCTAAGAGTACTTAAAAGTTACCTAGCGTCCTGTCCTTACTCAAATACAGTAGTATGTACTTTGCCAATATGTTATGATCTACCAACATGGTCAGCCATAAATGTAGAAATAAGGAAGGTAAATTGTGAAATTTTAAAATTAAAAAAAAATCAAAACTTATCTGTTGTTGACATAGGTAATATTGGAAGAAGGTTCCATACGCGTCAGGGACTACATTTAAATTCCCTGGGCAAGGTACTTGTCTGTGAAAATATTTTAACAGTATTACAGAATTTTTGTCAAGGCCCTGATGGTGAAAAAACAATTGTCCTTCATTGGAAGAACCAGGGAAACTTGTAATGTCAGCCGCTGCAAATTTGCTGCGGATTCATTCATCGGGTATTCCCCCACATCTTTCTCCAAGTTTTGATCATACTATTGATCATTTAAAAGGAGTAGGTTGTAATCTCAAGGGTCAATGTGTTCAAAGTTCATTTATCTCTATTTTGCATTTTAATATACAATCTATAAGGAATAAATTAGGCGAATTAGACAATATACTACAGGATATACCAACTATTTTTTTATGTATTAATGAACATTGTTTGAATTCTTATGAAACTGGTATGTATGTCCCTCTAAATTATAAGCTCATTAATTATTATTGTAGAGAGGATTTTAATTGTGGAGGTGTCGCCTTGTTCCTGAGAAAGGATTTTAATACAGCTATGAAGTACTGGATTTATCAAATGTGTGTGAATCTAAAACGTTTGAAACTGTTGGTATCAAAATGACTAAATTAAGAGTTATCCTTATTTCACTATATCGTACACCTGACTCGAGCTCTGACATTTTTTTTTGGATAAACTTTATTCGCTTTTTGTTGCCCTTAAGAATTTTTCACAGTATAAGTTCATTATCATAGGGGACATAAATATTAATGTCCTAAAGAGCTCCAGTGTTGTCATTAAATTTAAGAGGGTATTGAGCTCCTTGAATTTGGTTTACCTAAAAGATTTGCCTAGTAGGCAAGAGGCATGACTTGATAATGTTACTGCGGATTTTAAAAAAGTATCATGTGGTACAGTTGAACCAAAGATATCCGATCATCTTGGGGTTTGGATGATTTATAATACTTTGGTAACACAAATTTCCTAAAAATAATAGTGTTAATTTAAAATTTCGACAGCTCCATATAAGAAATATCATGGCCGTACGGAATTATTTATATTCTATTGATTTTGATTAATTATTAAGCTCTTGTAATGATATAGATTCTGCTTGGGCATTATTTATTAAATTATTGCAAGAGGGAATACAGAAATTTTGTCCGTTGGTATGCAAGAAAAGGTCTCTTAATTATACTCAAAAGAACCATCCATGGTATACCTCACACTTGCATAATATTAAAAAACAATTACTTTATTGTTACATCCAAAAGAAAAATGGTAACATGGAAAATTTAACTAGGTTTTATAACCTGAAAAAGATTTATAGACAAGAAATCTCAAAGGCAAAGATTAATTATAATGACTCGATTATTGAGAAGTCTAAACACAAAGCTTTGGCGGCGTGGTAGGTAATCAGGAGTCGTCACCACCTTGTCGAAATGAGTCTAGTGAAATTTCTACTGCTGATTTTAAACGCCACTTTCTAGGTAGTATTCCTAAACAAAGTAATTTGTCTTCCTACGACCCTTCTGACAGCAAGTTTTTTTTATAGATTTACGTCAGGTGAAGAAACAAAAATTTGAATTTCTCAGTATCACTCCAGCTACTATTATTCTTGCTACGAAGAAAATGAAATGTAGTTACTCTGAAGATTGTTTTGGTATATCTGCTTATATTCTCAAGAATGCAATTGACTTAATAATTTCACCCCTATGCAATCTAATAAATGGTTCTATTGCTCAAGGCAAATTTCCCTTCATATTAAAGAATACAATCATCCTACCAATCCACAAGAAAGACAAGAAAAAGAATCCAAATAATTTTCGCCCAATTGCTCTTACTCCCATAATATCTAAGGTTTTTTGAGTATATATTATATTGGAGCAATTGAGTGCTTATTTTAAGTCGAATATACTTCTGAATAATTGTCAGTTTGGGTTTAGAGCGGGTTTTGGAACGATTGATGCGTTAGAGAAAGTAGTTAGTGAAATATACTCAAACATGGAACAACGAAAGACAACTTCTGCAACCTTAATTGATCTAAGTAAAGCTTTTGATACTCTTTCACACAATTTATTAGTTGAAAAAATATTTTTGTATGGAATAGAAGGGAAAGAACTAATTCTACTTCGTTCATACCTTTAGGATCGTAATCAAGTTGTAAAAGTCAACGACGATATTTCTGGTCAACTATGACTATAAATAGGGGCGTTCCACAGGGCTCTGTCTTAGGACCGTTCTTGTTTTTCGTATATATATATATATATATATATATATATATATATATATATATATATAAATGACTTCCCTCGATCTTTGCGAACAAGACCAATATTATACGCTGATGATACTACAATGATATTGGGTAATAGAAATTTAGCTGATCTAAATATTGAGAAGGCAGATAAATTTAGCCGTGCCAGTTTATGGTTCAAACAAAATTATTTGCATTTAAATTCTGATAAAACAGAAAACATCCTCTTTACTCTAAATAACAACATTTTAATGCGTAACATCAGGAACTCGGTTAAGTTGTTGGGTGTCATTCTTGACGGTAATCTGACATGGAACACTCACATTGATCATGTTATAAAGAAATTAGCTAACAATGTATATCTACTAAGACGATTAAAATACTCTTTATCATTGAATTATCTAAAGATGTCTTATCATGCTCTTATCCAGTCACATATTAATTATGGAATACTCCTTTGGGGAAGTGCTCCAAGGGCAAAGGAGGTATTCTTATGGCAAAACAGGCTATTAGAACAATTTTTAATATAGCTGGACATGAATCTTGTAGAGGCTGCTTTAAACACCTTAGGATTTTAACTGTTCCAAGTAATTTTGTTTTTCAATCAATATTATATATTAAATCCCATTTGATTGAATTTGATGTGGGTATAAATGTACACTCTCTTAACACTAGGAATAAGCACTTACTTAGAAAACCAAGAGCAAGACTTGAAAAAATTAACAAGTCATATGTCATGCAGGATATAAGATTATTTAATCTTTTACCTATGGAGTTTAAGGGAATTACATTCAAGATTTAAACATGAGGTGAAGGATCTTTTAGTACAAAGTGAGGGTTATACTCTTGATTACATTGAGTTTTTTCTAAGAAAACTGTAATAATTTATACTCTTGTTCATATGTGGTGAATCAATATATAGGTACTTTTATATATATGTGAAGAGTGTGATAAATCATTTAGAGAAAAAGTAGGTTTGTTTTAACTTTAGAAATTCACACTGTTATCCAATTATACTCTTGTACAAGTGTGTAAAGAGCAAGTGGTATTTTATTATTTTTATGCGAAGAACGTTGTAAATTATTTGACACCACATTGATCTAGGATATATTTTTAATAAATTGTATTTAAAATTTCCAATAATCCTTAATAACACTTCAATTATAGTCATCTTACAGTGTGGTAAATTGTTCTATGGAATGTTATAGCCTGCAGTAACTAATAATCTTGCAATATTTTTATTTTTTTCTGTGTGTGAATGTGTAAGTCAAAATTATTAGAACAACTGATCTGATTATACATATTTTAGAAATCCTTTTATTTACGTACCAAAGGTATGAATAGAATACAAATCATTTGGGCTTCAAGATTTTTATTAGTATATACATGTAAAGAGTGTAGTAAATAATTTTACGATTTATTTATTTAAAGATAATCTTTACTTCAAGATGTGTCACCGATTACCAAAATCAAATGTATCCTTAGTTGAATATTTTGTAAAATTTAATATGGACTGACGACATCAAATGCAACTATGTTGTTATACGATGTATTTATATTAAATAAATAAATGTGATCCGGTAAATAATTAAAACTTTAGTTTTGAATTTAAGAGGTCTTGAGATCGAGTCTTGCGCCCGTCCGTTCATTACATTTCACGAACCATTTTAAAAAATATCTTTGTGGAGCTACTGTCAAAGATTTCAATATGCCTTCCGTAAACCAAACACCCGTGGTGATATAGCGTTCGCTTTTGTGTAAATAAATTAATTCAACGGAGTGGTTCGGAGCCTACTTTACCAAAATTATGTTTCTCACATAAAGTGTTCGTTATAGACTTCGAACTCTCGTTCTTAGAAGCTCGTTTAGGACGTTAATAACAAATCATTTATTTAGTCGTTTTCTTCCGGTCTAATCCAATTTAGACCAAATTTTTTAAACATTAACTTAAATGATTTTGTTTATCTTTCGAACGAAATACATCTAATTAAAGAATTTTGTATTTGGTACCAGGTACTCTTAAACAATATACGGCTGTTCAGCGCGAATCTCCTAGGGTCAAGTGAACCAATGGTGGTTTGTCATTCCCCTTCAATAATTTTGAACTTATTTAGTACATCATAATGTATAAGAATATTCAACTATTTTAAGTTAGTTAATCACTTCGAATTGAAACGATCCTCTTAAAATAAAGAGAAGTAATTTAATCATTAAATGATTCGCATTGTAGTGCAATGCTCAATAATAATTGCTTCACACCTCAAACGCGATGTTCGTTTTTTTAAACAAAAATAACATGTTTGACCTCGAAACTTGAAATAAATTTTAACAACGTAGTTATTAACAGCTTCGAAGTAAAATACGTTCAAAGTTTCATTCAACAATGTTATACATTGTGTACTAGTAAATAGTTTACGAATGTAATACTTGTTGCGAAATGCATAAATAGACTGTAAGGTAAATAAAAATAAATAAGTTAAAATAAAAGTGAAACTTACCAGTAAAGTGTTGAAATTCTTCGGTGAAGATACATGCTGACACAAAACACTGTTCAAACATTAGTAAATTACACGCGAATTTTACTAAACTGATAAGTCAGAATAAACTGTAATATTTCCATAGCATCTTCCTTTTTAATATTTTAAGTCAAACAATAGTGTCAAATCAGAAAGGAATAAGGTGAGGGTTAAATTTCCAGGATTGGTAATCAAATAGTAAACATTAACGCCTCCGAAATTTTAGACGCTAAATAACATATGCGATATTCGAAGCTTGGCATCTATGCTGAATAACAGCTGTAAGTTTCATGTGTAAGTATGCTTTCAATCAGAATCATCATCTAGTTTTATCCCCTAATACATTTAATTCTGTTGTACATTTTCAAAGCACGTTCCATCTATTGAATTATTTTTAATAGAGGCATAATGTAGAACTCTCTGTATATTGTGACTCCATAAGTACTTACTTATTCAGTTCGGGAAAGTGAAAAAAGGAAACATGATTTTATTGTTCAAAATATTCCGGGGCAATAAAGAACAAGAAAAAATTCAGCTGTGTTCGACAATCAACGTAGCCAATTCTTTCATTTTAAACAGTCATCTGCTCTCTCTAAATGCTGTATTGTTTCGTGTTCCGTATCATTTTTGTATTAGCCAAAAAAATTCGTTCAATAGCTGTAAAGCGGTGCTATGTAACTTGTGTATAAATAGGAAGCTAAAAAATCAAACAATACCCATGCTTCTCCTGTTATATGATTTAACAAAAGCAAGCTTTTCCAATTTCTTTCATTCACAAAAACTGTTTCCCTCGATGGCAAACAGAAACAATTTCACAATGGAACCAGAAAAGAGGGCTAAATATTTTTTCTCCCTCCAATACCAAAGCTATCACATGCCAGGTGTGTTAAGAGGAAAAGAGAGACATTAAAAAGGAAAATGTTTCAACAAGATAGGGTTCGGAGACAATACAGTACACATTAAACGCGTACAATCACTTTCTAAATTTCATCTTATTTGCAACAAAAGAAATATCACAGCAGGACTGACTGACTGCCCACTGTAACAACAGACATTAAGCATATCTATCGTGCAATTCACGTAACGTGTGTATCCTTCACAGCTGCAGTAATACGAACGATTTCACATTTTTGACGAGGGGAAATTATCTAAAGACTCCAAATTACACAAAAGTAGTAGAGAAAATTATAGTGCAACAATATTTGCTGTTCTCTGTTATTTTTTTTTAAGAAGAAAGAGTAAATTTATGCTAGCTGCTACATTCATTCTATCAGATATTCAAGGACTGAACAAAGAAAAATATTGCCATATTTTAAACTTATATTTAATCTCATTCACACAGAATTCAATGAGAATTCATCCTAACTTCCACCTTTCTTAAATACTATACAAAAGTTAATAAAATCTGGTTTCGATTCATGCGTATTATGGAAATAACTTCGGAGAGCAGTTAAACTTCCATTGTCACCTAAAAAACATCACAAAGCGAAACAATAACACCCCTCCCCTCATTTGCGTCTCTTTTCTTAATTGATTATGACTTCCCCCTACTATACGTTTATTTATAAAAGTTTGAAATAATGGATAAAAAATACACATACTGGGTAAATGGGCTATCTTTTAGGGGGTACGTTTGTCATGGCTGACATCTTGAATCTTGCTCGGTTTTTTAAATACGAAGGGGGATCACGTGGCATATCAGTCTGGGCTAGAAGCTTACCAGAAATACATTGGTGAAGTCAGTTTTGCTATTCATTTATTTTTGAAAGATATAATGAGATGTGACTTAAATCTGCGTAGTAGCTTGAAAAGTCTGGAAATACTCTATTCTTCTTGAAACAGCGCAAGAAATGAAAACCCATTGCACGAGTAATTGGGAACCACGTATACAGTACCCATTACTTGTGCATTTGGTTTTCATTTATTGCATTGTTTAAAAGATAGCAGCGTATTTATGAACTTTTCAATGAGCTACGCATACTAATCTCACTACTCATTATCTCTCTCAAAAATAAATTTATGGTAAAACTTACTTTACCAATGAATTTCTTGTAAAGTTCTTCCGAAATTGATATGTTACATGACCCCTTTCGTATTTCAAAAATCGAACAAGGTTCAAGATGGCGACCATGAAGAACGTAGCCCCTAAAATATAGCACATTTACCATTAATGCGTATTTGTTTTCCATTATTCCAAACATTTTATAAATAAACATGTTTTCCTACTTAGATCACACTAAAAATGCTTATTCTTATGTAGCAAACTTAGCGGACGAAAGCACTTTTAATCAGGCTTTCTGGTGGTCTCCTAATATTAGTCCGGTGGATAAGGGAAAGCACTATGCACTTTGTGATTAAAAGATGCCGTTTGCTACATAGGTCCCTTGGACCCTCCTGAACATTTTGAGAAGTGGAGACATCCGCTCCAGACCTGCAGGTGGGAGGGGAAGGAGGGAATAAGGCCGTCCTTAAATTGCTACTTATTTATTTATTTCTTCTTATTTTCTCGATTATATATTGTTGTTATTTCATAAATTATGCTTCAATTCACTCAACAGGCATAGATAAAGTGTGTTGAGACCGCTACTTAAATATTGGGGGTCTAGGGGCGTAACCAGGGCTTTCTCATAGGGGGAGGGAGAAAGTAGTAAAGGTGTGAGCCAATAGGTGATTATATTTTCACCATTCAATTTTCCTTGCATTCTTATTGGATCGGATTTTCCTTACAAATTAGATTACCATACCCCCTTTTCCTTATAATTACCATACCCCCCGCAGCTATGTTTATGGAGGTTTAGGGAACGAATCCTTAAGTAAAAAATCTTACCTTTTCGCGCATGATTTCTCCGTAGAAAGGCGATCATTGGCACAATAAAATATATATTGTAAACTGAAAAAAAGATATTTCTTGAGCTTCTTGTACTATTCATATCACACTAATATACCACCGTTATATCGCTGCAGAAAACATTTCTTTACATAAACAACACTTCAATAAACTGCATATCTTTACACAAACTACACTTCAATAAACTAAATTTCTGTACACAAAATACACTTCACAGTTTTTCTTCATGGCAATTAAACACAATCACCATTGCAAGCACAGAGTTCAGTACACACAAGATTTTGTTTCTTACATTCCTAGACAACCCTTCTTGCATGCGCGTGCAATGAACTGGGTGGACTCCGAAATTAAAGGTAGTGTGGTCCAAACTGGATTCCAGCCGTTCGGTGACTTTTCCCAACCCCAATCTGAAGGGTTTGGAATGTCCTGGAGAGGGACGATTGACTCAGCACATATTTGGGCCTGCAAACATGCTCTCTTGGTGTGGAGAACCAAGGCATCTAAGGTTGGTGGTATTTGTTCCATTGTTTTTCCTTTCTTCGTAAATAAATATTTTCTTGTGTCATTGATAGATGATGTCTCTGACGACTTGTCATATAGGATTATTACAAACTTCTCTAGTCCCTCCATGCTAACTTCAAGGTTTCCACATCTAAGGCTCAGAAAGCTTTCAGTAGCTCCAGGAAAAGCAGTCAGTGCATCCCAAGCATTAATTTTTCCTCGTCCACTGAAGGAGGACACCGTATCGCATCCTGTCAAGGCATGGAATGCAATAAGTGGTCGACTATTCTCCGGACCCATAGATGCTGCCATCTCGTGGAGTGGAAGATACCTAAGATGCTTTCCTGTTCCAAAATAAACCCAGAGTTCTTCAAGATGTAGTTCCCAAAATAATGAAATACCTATGACGACAACATCTGTGTCCGTTGCACGAATGAGAACCTTCAGACCACGTGTAGAGGCATCGACTGCGTGCATAAACACATCCTGGTATCTGTTTCTTCGTGGCTATAGAGACCCATAGGGGAGATGTCTCGACGGTTTCGAAAGCAAATTACTTCTGTGCCGAGAGTGGAGTATGTTTCTTTCTCTTGACAGCCGATTGTGATTATTTTTCTTTCTAGAAGTTAAATAGTTATGTCTTATTGTCATCCAATCTCACATATTGCTCCCAGCAATTTCTTTTAGGTAGTGGTTGTGTTCAATGTTGCTCGAACTCTCTGGACATGGGAGTAAATGGAGTAGTGGAAAAGCGCTGGACATTTCAGGACGAAAACAAATCAGCATGGGTTCAAACCCTGTTCAAGCGAAAGATTTTTTTATAAAGGAATCATGAATAATCTAATCATCACTTTCCATACAAACCAGACAATATTTCCGACTGTGGAGTCAAGCACCTGAGTCACTATAGAGAGGAAGACGATTTACGAATGTTGGTTGGAAATGTCCAAATCAAGTCTCAGGGATTACCAAGAAAGTTAAGAATACGTCACTGATCAGAAGTATCCACTTTTCATGTTATTATTCTTAGAAAGAAACACTATAAAAAATTTTAAGATCGTTTTGGGTAAAGTCACCTGTGGAGTATCGCTAGCGTGATGGACATGAAATTTAAAAACCTGGGTTCGATTCCCCACCAGCATGTTTGTTTTTCGCATCTGAAATATTCAGAGACTAATCTCCGGGTTGTGGAGAACTTACTAAGCACCACTAGTCAGAAGTAAACAGTGTGTGTGCCTTTTGCAAAATGATAATGTAGTTTTCATGTTTTTCATTTCTTTCTCTCTTGCTCTCTTTCTTCATGTATTATTATCGTGTCTTCGCTGCGGTTTTCTCTTCTTATTCTCTCTATCTATTTATCTTTATTTTTCTTTTTTTACACACCTCTCTTTTTGTGCGTGTTCCAGAGCCAATTTCGAGCCACTTTCGATGACCCGGTGATAAAGCCTGACTCAAACATAAGTGACCCGGTAACCCGATTGACCTGGTCTGGAAAATCTATTTAACTGGGAATTTCGGCGTCATATTTTTCGTGTCCTCGGGGTAAATTCTCCGATCCTGATCACCCCTGAAAGAAACACTGTTCAAACGCAATGAAATAATTAAAATCTTTTTTTCATCCTACGGGTTATCAGATCTAAATCGAATCAGTGGGTCAGCATGAGTTCGAATCTTACACCGGATGAAACAGTACAAAACTTGACCAACATCCCCCGACAGCCGGTGACCCGTGTCGGCTCTGCCGTGCTCATTTCATCTTTGTGAATTGTTATAAACACTAGTTCATTAGTGCTGTAATTCGCAATAGGTGGAATATAGAGTGACATGTCCAGAAGAGACAATTTTAAGACATGAGTAGAAATTGACCAAGTAGGCTACTAGACACGATTTTTTGTTTGAAACCAGTGGCAATCTTAGATTCCTGTCACTAACTGTGGTTGTTTTTAATAAATTATTAAAATAAATCAGTATCTTTCATAATGGGCAACACTACATTTTCGGAGAAACGAGGACTACACTGTATATGCTGTAGAATTCTATAATTTTGGCATGTACGGGCATTGTACATTGCTAATTGTCGAATATTTTAATTTTGTATAGCTTATATTTATTTTTCAGAATTGGATGCGTAAATGTTCATTAATTAACATTGCTGTATGCCTATTTCTCTGTTATGTGTTCGTAATCATGCAAGTGGTATTTGCTGTTATTGTTGGCTCAACTTTGCGTCTGTTCGTGGTATTTGGACGATCGTACGTAGTATTTGTTGTCTTCGGTTCGCAATTACCAGTCTTGTTAATTGTTTCGCGCAACTTCTTACATCACTACCTATTGTTATTATCATTAATACGTTTTTAATGTCACTGTCTTGTATTGTGGAGTATTTTGGAGTATTTCACAGATGCATTATTTTCTTTGTGATAGACTGAAAACACCTGTTTGTAATGTTTTATTTATTTTTATTGCGTAAATGTACGCAAAAGCATGGCACCTAGAGTGTGATGTACCTACAAGCTCGGTAATACCTGTTGCTTTCTGTGATTATTAATTATTTAAACCTTTTTACTTTTTGCATTTTTGCAAAGGAAAAAACCTAAGACTTTTATTTCCTTTTCGTCCTTTAAGATGGCTTCTAACGCATTGTTACGGAATATAGGCCTCGCTCGTTCGTTTCTCGTAACATCTCTCTTTTTGGGTCCAAAGAATCGAAGAGAGCCATCTTAAAAAGCTTAGTATAACTCGTGTTTCTGGTTTTTAATTTATCATACTGTATATTTTATTCTAAAGCCAATACCTTCCGTGAGCTAAAATCGCGAGAAAGTGGGGAGCAAACACGAAGAAAGAGACAGGAAGAGAAAGAAAGAGAGAGAGAGAAACGGGGCGCTAGAGAGTGACAGAGAGGTAGAGAGATTCAGAGAGGGAGGAGATTGAATGAACAGGTTTCTCGAGGGGACTTCGGAAGCCACCATATCCATTTCTAAAGGAGTATTCTCTTTTCTTTTCCGTTTTTTGTTCGTTATTATTCATTTTCGGCCAGGTATTTTGGGTTTACACTTTTGTCTACTTTTTGTTAACGATGTCTCGTTTCTTTAAACCATATTTTGTCTTCGTTTTTCTTTCTTTCTTTGTGAAGTGGATTGTACACTGTTCTTTCTTATATTCCTGGAATGTGTGTTACGAGACAAGGCAGGATGCATGCTGGTTTTTATGTACAACACTTTCACCATTGAACAGACTTGTCAGTGATATGTTTTTATGTTGTATATTATTCCTTTTTCTCTTCCTCCCAAACAAGATTACACTAGTAGAAATTCAGACATTTTAATAAGATCACATTCCTGCACGTATCAAGGGGAGAGTGTGGGGAGAGATCGTTGCTGTCCGCCAAGAAAGGAACAAATTATATCCTGTGAAGTGGAATAGCAGAACTCGTTAGGTTAGAGATTATTTGAATTCAATGTAGTCATGCAGAATGACGGAAAGTAACAATGGAGTTCTTTTTGATGGTACACATGATGAGTGACGGATGTTCATAATTAAGAACACCCTTTTCCTTACTGAAGGCCGACATACACGTACAGAGGTCCCCCGAGGTTGAGGGGCGGGTCTGTTCCCAATCCGTTGGTTAGTGAAAGGAAACGGAAAAAATATACATGTTTTCAGATGAGTTGTGTGAGCCCATTAGGCAATGTGATTAATATGGTTGACTGTGTTGCTGAGTGAGGGCGAGTTGTCAAACATAAATTGCTATCCAGTGACAGATTGTTCTTTACTGTCCCCACACCGAAAGAATTTTTTTTGAAAAGTTTTCGGATAAGAAAAATCAGGATAAAGAGTGGCAGAGAGCAAAGACGCAATACTCGGTCGTATACATATCTCCGAATACGTTTCAATATTGCTAGCTGTGCCTGTCTTGGAGTTGCAGCACAGTGGTAGATGTTATACATACCCCTGGCAGGGCTACGAAACCTAGACTCGTTGCGCTGACCACCAGCAGTGCACGTTGTACATTGGAAATAAAAATATTTGTATCGGATCGGTGCAAACTATGGTCCTGCCTTGCTGCAGGGATGAATGGGTCCCTCCCAAGCGGATGGCGCAATGGTGGTTGCTCTAATTTAATAAAATTATTGTATATTCGTAACTCTAACACAATAGCACGCTACCCTGCAACAAATACCAACGATAGTGTTCGTAAGGAGGAGGCAGTGTTAATCTTATGTTTGTGAAATGATGTTGTACAATGAAACACTGCAAATATTGAAAAAAAAAGTTTCCGTGTATAAAACTGCTTCATGGGTTAGGAACCTATGGATAAATTGCCGAGAATCCTTGAATACGCCAGTTTCCTTTGTGACTGTTGTAACAACGGTCAGTCGGATAGATATTTACTGGTCAGTCGGAGAGATACGTAATGTCAAATTCATAGGAAAAGGTGAGAATAGTCAACAGGCCACAAGACAATGATTATAACGCGATCTGTATTGACCACTGACGGCAAATGAAATCCCTGCTAAACATCTGGACAATTGAAAAATTGAACATGCCTGTATTTTCATTGCTTACTAGCCAAGTTCGAAAAAGTAAAGCGCGAATGTAGCAGCAATTAAGAATAGGCTGTCTTGAACGTACGGAAACTGTCCCACTCTCCGAGATACAAAGTCCCACCATACCTCTCGTAAAATCAAACTAGGAAACAACTGCGCGAAATGTGAAATTCAATATATCTTCAATGTTTACGAACGTATTGTACAAATTCAAACGAGAATGTATATAAAAATAAAATTAAACGTTCCTTAATGTAAACCGGGCATATTCAGCCTGCAGGAGAAATTCGTCTAACATGGCAATGGAGCAATGTAGATGAGATAGATACGTTAAAACGTACGAATAGCATGCTTGGGTACTGGTATTGTGCTTTTCCTGCAGGTTTAGTAGTAAGCAAAGGACCTCTGTACAGACAAACGTGGAAAATCACAGATGACGTAGCGGGAATGCGCATTAATACTGTAATCACTACATTAGCATCCCCGCGTTGAGAATTTCAAATCCAAATTAAAATAAGAAAAAGATCCAACGTGAATATAATAACATTATCACGTAGGAATACGAATAATAATCAATCTGTAGATTAACAAGTCAATGCAACCGTAGTGCAATGTCAATAGTTTTATGCATCCGTAATAAAACTATGGCAGGATTGGCTTGTCCTAAGGTGAAAATGATCAGTCAAAATGTCCGACACACCGAGGAACAATATACAGAATATTATAAAAGCAGCATCTCGCCCTTAAATATATTACCAATTATGTATTATTTTAATTTGTGCCCTCCACTTGCCTATGTACTAATAGATTCAACGATCGAACACGCTAATAGGTGTCAGTAATGGAAATACAGCCAACCGAGTGAACATTTTCAAATTCAAATATTCAAAATAAATAGCAGATGCATTAGGTAATTATAGGCTTGCTGTCTGTAGCACACAAACAGACCAGTATAGCAGAGTATTCTTGTACCACGTATTTTGATAACTAATACTCGAATTGACAAACAGATAAGGATTTAAACTTGGTCATTGCATTTTCAGGGCTTGGAATCTTAAAATAACAGGCACAGATGTGCATCCAACTCCAGGAAAATAATCATACATATAGATTGGTAATTGATCGAGCAAGGAAACGGAATCTGATTGCGCGTTTGTAAATATCGGTACAAAATAACAAAGATAGGGTTTCTAGCCAACATAAGACGTAGACGCATGCAACCTTAGCTGATGATAAAAGGTACGACACGTGGGGACGTTATTCATCATGGTTCGATGACGTAACCATCACAAACGGTAGCTATGAATACAAAGTACTAGAATTACAAGTAAGAAAAAGATTTATACTACGTAGCCAATATAGGATCCTGGATGTATTGCACGGTCGCTATTGATTATGTTTACTGTAATGGTATTGGATAACAATAAAACACAAATAAAGTGCAATGGAGCATGGTGATTGGCTGGTAATTGCTATAAAGCAACGTTGGCGACAGGCATTGAACCCAGTTTCGAGAATGATGACGTCTTGTACCTGTTCCAATGCACACGTGAGTGCAAATTGCATACTGCAAGCTATTGATCAATGGACGCCCTCATTTTCGGTAGCTTGCATTTACATTTATGCGGGTATTCCTCTTGAAGATGAAGATCATGGACATGCTTGTACCAACCTTTCAGAGGATGACGTACGAGATGAAGTTCTGGAGACGTTGGCGTTTTTCGATATATATCATTCAATCTACAATATTCTAGTTGCAATGCATCCCGAAAAAGACATCACCGTAGAACACTTTATACGTACTTATATGGAGATGATTGCTATCGACGATCATGTAAGGCAATCTACGATGTGCTGTGGACAAAGGACTTTGAACATGGGGCTTCACTTTCAACTTTGGAGCATGATTAAAAAATGAAACACATTTTTTGGAATGAAAAAGATCTTTATTGTATAATTCACAAATACAGTGCTTGGAGTACAATTGACAAGGTCCTATACATACAGTGACAAACAGTTACAACAATATTACACATAAGTGATATACATGACAAGATCAGGTTATATGGCTCGTCATTGCATAGAACATAATGCAATAACCCATTGCATAACAAACAGGATACCAAGTTCCCCATTTCATATAACTAAATAGTGTAGTACCACCACCCCCAATACAACGCTAGGTGATAGATTGTTACATGAGACCCATCACATGCAAAGTCTATAGTCTTGTAAACATAATACAGTTGGTTTTGGTAAATACTTATAAACATGGGTACATAAAATGTTGTCTTTCCACCTGAAGGAAACAAAATGTGTTGCTACAGATAACAAAGTATCACTAATTAGGCAGTGTGCACTCGTTAGGAAATCTTGGTGGTGCATATAAACTACGCTACAAATGAACAGTGTCCACCCAGTAAAGAACATTTGGTGTCATTGAACACACTGGGAAGAATATTACACAGGTATTACTATGGCTTGTAAAGTTCGAGGAACAAGTGTAACTGTACAAATGTCTTATGTGCTCTTATATTGTAATGGACATGCTTCGTTACCGGTGTTCAATCACCACCACCAATATATATATAAATAGGTATTCCAATAAAAAGACAAACATCAGTCTAATTGCATGTTTTCCTAACTACGATATCCATAGGGAACTGTCATATATTGTTTTCTCTCAATAGGATTTAACTTGCGCCGTTTGTGTTGTACAACAACATGGCGTTTCACCTGAGATTTACAAACGATACGAAAGTCAGCCTTTATCAGGATACGATTAGGTGTAGCGACTTGTTTACCTTTATACGTATCCTTCCCCACCTTAAACATATCCTTAAATGTAATCTTCTTTGTGGTCACTGATTTAGTGTTATACCACGTATTTTGATCACATGGTTCAATTGCCCCTTGGATACTTCCTTTAGTTCGTAACAGTAATTCTTGGGGGCCCCAGAAGTAAATCGACGCACTGTACACGATGCAGGCACTTCATCCTTTAGTTGACCAAGATAATCACCTAGCGGGAGCAATGGAGGTTCATCACGACGTCGAACGTAGATAATGCTATCGCTATCACAGTATTGGAGACGGGCTATACCAACAGTACTCATTGCCTCATACAGGTAAGTCGCGCCCACGACGAAATAAAGGCTGCAAGCATAACATTTCTAAAAGCGTGTGGTGTATTGCACGATTCCAAATCCCGATAGGCGACAAAAAGTTTACTCCCTATTAGATGTACATGTTGAATTTCCAGATGAGGAGCATAGACAATTTCATTAAACTCCTGAGTTGTGGTTATTGTTTTCGGAAGATCACACCTTTGTGCCCACTTGCCAAACAAGGAGTTTAAATATATTTTTGCAATGAATCAAATGCCCTCGTTCTTGATTATCTTGTCATACTCTAGGTGAATTCAATCATGATTAAAATAATCCTGAATATACTGTTGTCTAATCCCTTCACCTTGACAATTCTCAGGAAATCCGGAGTACTCCATCTTCATCTTAAGGAAGGTTCCTATGTACCTCTTAAACGAGTTCACTGATATTTTCGATTCCCAAATTTCGTACGTTTGCACAATATCATAACCGGCATTTAATGCAGCATGGAGCTCAGGCGTGCAAAAAAACCTTTGATATCTCGTTCTTCGTCTGTATGAGTACATTCCTCGGTATGTAACATCTCCATACACGTTCTACACAAACCAAACATTAGATTGTTGTGGGCATTGTATGTTAATATGGGAATGGCCAGATCTGTTGGAGGGGACTTTACAAAAGACTAAACCGTGAACCTGACTGGGATGAGGCATGTATGTGCCTTTATGCACTGTTATGGGTCCAACCGGAAGTGGACAGGTAGCCATGACCCAGGGATAGAGCGAAGTGAAATAGAGAAAATCGATTCCTTCCGTTTCACTGCATTCGTAAAGGCTTTGAAATCATTCGTTTCGTCCGCCCTTAAAGGCATCCTTCGGAGATAATGGTGCTTCAATATCTGAACAATGATCGCGAAGAAAGGCTTGAATGTCCTCTGAAGTCTTTAACTGTTTGTGACACTGACATTCCCAGATGAACACATTTACGTTACACGTCTGACGCAGAAAATCTTCCCTAGCCATAGTGTCGGCATAACTACTATTTAGACTACGGCCTTTTTCTCTATAGCTAAATCCCTGAGTTGGGTTAAGCATTGATGCGCATGGTAGTATCAACCATAATACTCATATGCAGTACGAGTATTTTTATCATATCCGTCAACTTTGAAATGTTTAAATTGAGCTTCACCACCGCGTTCATAGCTTTGCAACTTTACCTTATGTGTACATTCTATATACCTAAGCCACAGTTTATCTAGCTTGCTTTGATTAGTACAATGATGAAACCCTAATGGTGGGATGACAGAAATGGTATTTTCTTTAAGATACTGGGTTCGGTAACACATCATCGCCCCCGCAGCAATGGTAGAGGTATGCAAAAAGCATTGAAGACCGTCTGTTGTACGTTCGATTAAATTTGAAAACTGAATAAGTGCTAATGTGAGGATACGTACGTCATTTTGGCAATAGACCAACAGTTCACGCTGAAACTCGAATGTTTTTTCCCTTTGACACATTGCTTATGCCATTGTGTAATACCCTCGGCATCTTTGTCCGATTTACTTCCTAGATCGTAATACCCAAGGTCAGGATATAATCCAACATACTTCTGATTCCTCGGGGTGTTGAATAGGTGTGGAAAATCCTCCTTCCTCAGGGATTCGTCCAGCTCTAACGTTTTTGAGAGGTCTGCTAATCGAACCCCCATAAACAGGAACGTCTCTCTGAATATAATGTTGTTTATTGTTAACTGGATAATTTCGTGGTCACTAGTAAATATTTCTGGTACTAATTGCTGATGTTCCAATATTTCACGGGCAACAAATAAATTGTCAAAGCCGTGCGGATTATGTGCCAAGGCAACCACTAACGTAAACTTAGGACCCTGCTCTACCATATGGGTAATAAATGGGTCCATAGTGTAAAAAGTAAAGTCACGAGACCCATCAGCATTTCCACAAACATTACATCTATAGCTATTGTCATGCATATCTTTGAATTTATGGCATGGATGCGATACACAAATTAAATTAGGGACCAGTTCATTCTCACACTTGTCATTCGCATCCATACGCATTGTCTCAATATCGTAGACAACGTATAAAAAATCCTCGACAAATTTAGGATGTTCAAGTTGTACATAACAAATATGGCTTTCATTTACATACGCTGAACACCTTTTACAAAAATGTTCACCACACACATGCTTCCCCTTTCTGTTGCGCCAACCGAGTTTTACGCCACACTGCACGCATACCTGAACATGATCACATATAGATTTCCGTTTAGCCTTTGCAGCATGTCTGTCAAAGCATGTTTGATTAACACAGGTACACTTGTGACAATATTGTTTTCTTTCATCTGTACTTCCTGTATCGGGATGATAGTTTTCACAATGACTACACAGATATGGGCATGTGTGAAACCGACGTTCTATATAGGGATTTAGACAATAATCGCAGTACCCTTTACTTCCTAAGAAGGCTGCAATACCATCTATGACATAGTAATGGCTATCATCGAACCGAATAAAACTCTTTCGTTTTGCCGTTGGACCAACATACGTTTCTTAGTACTGGCGGGTTCTGGAGACGCGACCATAAACAATAATTCGATATGCCTCACCAAAGTACCTTTTATTATTACTCAGTTTTGAAAATGGAGTGTTGCGAACCTCGACTTTTATTAGATTTATTAAATTAATCCTAAGTTGGCAACCTATCCAATAAAAAGATTCGCTCTCTGATTCTACTACTAGAATAGTGGGATGATTGACAGGTGTTGCACATCAACCAATGTAGCTGGGACACCTGCTTCTTAGTTCAAGTCTACGGTAGATGAACGTACCCCAAGGCATGAAGTATTTTTATGTCAATGGAGATTGTTGTTAAAGAAAGATGTCATTGACGAAAATAAAAAAACTGTTCCTTGGTACTTTAAGGTTATTGTTTCATGTTTGTCGAGATGGGGAAAAATATTATAAAGTATACAACCATTGATCTATGTGCGTTTTGCTTGTAACCTGTTAGGGTCTTGTTACAACATCGTTTGTAATTTGTTTGGTATCAATTGGTTTACAGTGTTTCTATGAATGTAACCCTATCCTAAAAAGTTATTCGTAGGTGAAAAAACTCATCTGGCACTGTTCCATCATATGCACATAATTATTGGTACATTCGGTTTTGGGTTTGTT
>JAGDQP010021495.1:0-12661 GCA_022664845.1 Lepisma saccharinum
AGTCCTGTGTTATCTGATATCATTATGAATGTATGGGAGAGGAAGGTGGTAGAGAAGGGAAAAGGGAAGATTAAGTATTTATGTAGATACGTTGATGATTGTTTTGGGATATATGGGAAGGCTCTAAAGAAGAATTGATAGAGTTTGTAGAAGGCATTGATGATAAAGAAAAAGGAATGGAGTTAGAGCTGGAGATAGAGAAGGGAGGTAGCTTATGTTATCTTGATATTTTAATGAGTAAAGAAGGGAGGAGAATTAAAACTCCATGGTATCAAAAAGAATGCAATGCTGGTATTTATTGTAATAAGAAAAGTAATGTGGGTAAAAGCACCAAAACTAATTTTATAAGAAATATGTTGACAAGAATTACTAGGATTTGTAGCAAAAATGTTGAAAAGAATGTAAAAGTTTTTAAGGAACAGCTATATGAGAATAGGTATAGTAAAAGGGATATCATAAAGGCATCTGTGGATTCTAGGGGAAGAGAAGGAGAGGTATGGAAAGGCATTATAGGATTAGGAGAGGACACACAGATTATTAAAAAGATGTTAAGAAAGCAGGGTGTGAGAGTGTACAGAAAAGATAGTAGAAAGTTGTTGGATTTGTTCAGAAGTAAAGGAAAGGATAAAGGGAAGAATGAGCAGAAAGATGTCATTTATTGTATTAACTGTGAGGATTGTGATATGAAGTATATTGGAGAGACGGGTAAATTGTTGAAAGAAAGAATTAAACAACATAAAAGCGATGTGAAATATGGTAGAGAGAGTAATGCTATATTCAAACATGTAAAAGAAAAAGGACATAATGTGGACTGGGAAAAAGTGATTGTGTTAGAACATGAAGATAGTATGTGGCCTAGAAAATGGAAGGAGGTCCGGTGGATAGAAAAAGAAGTAGGTAAGAACTTAATGAACTGGACCAAAGGTTTTAGCATTAATAAAGAATAGAAGATTATTGTTGACAAACACAGAGATATGTATGTGTATAATTGAGGTGTTAGGGGGCTCTAAGTTTGCTTTATGTTGATTCTCTTTTTGTTAACATGGGATGTTTTATGGCGTCTCTGATTGGCTGATTCTTCCAGTCAATGGGAAATGGGAAGGCTGCTTGATCGGGCGTCTCTGATTGGCTGCTTGATTCGGCCAATGAAGGAGCAGGTAGATTATTGGGCTTGTATTTTTATATGTGTGTAATTTTTTGTACAGACTCAGTGTATGTCTGATGAGTATCTTTGCTAGAAGGTCGAAACGTTACGTGTAATTTATTTTTTACGAATAATATTGTCTTGTTCAGCAGTTTAGTGTTTTTGTGATTTCAAGGTGGTCTCATATGCCATTCTTCTGAATATTGATCTCTGGTAGCAAGAATTGTTATATGTGCATAACTTCTGATGCTAAGTAATATGCTAATGAGAAATGTGGCCAATTGTGAACTTGTTGCCTCTAGAAGGTCACCTGTGACTTTTGCGAGACTAGCGCTTCTTTCAACAACTTATCGTACAAGATTAATTACAGATGCTTATCAGAATAATGGAAACACCTGTAGTTGGCAACACGTCAGATGTATGGGTTGGCAGTGGTGTCGTGGCGACCGCAGCGCCGGACTGCTGGTGGTGGTGTGTTAGGTCGGTCTCCATACTACGTCAGGCGTCGTGGAACAGGAGTGTGCAGTGGCTGCATCAGACGGAGGTAGTGTAAAATGGGAGACCTCTCAGAGTTTCAAAGAGGGCAAATTGTTGATGCGCGGTTATGTGGAGTGAGTGTGACGGCAGTGGCTAGTGTGTTAGGTGTGTCGCCAGGGACAGTGTCGAAGGTGATGACGGCCTACACAACACACGGGAAAACCACATCGGGGAAGCGGAACAGTGGGCGGAAGAAAAGCATCAGTGACAGGGCACGCCGGGTATTAAAGCGCATTGTCACGCGGAACCGTCGTGCCACTGCGGCGCAAGTGACGGAGGAACTCAATCAGCACCTTCCCCAACCTGTTTCGACAATCACAGTCCGCCGCGAATTACATGACATGAACTTACGGGGTCGTGTTGCACGGGCCAAACCTCTCATCAGGGACCAGAACGCTTTAGCACGCCGCAAATGGTGCCGCGACCATGCAACTTGGACCGTTGACGACTGGAAACGTGTGGTATGGTCGGATGAGTCACCATTCACCCTATTCCAAACCACGGGCCGTGTTTATGTGTGGAGAACGCCCAAAGAAGCGTATGATCTGCAGTGTCTCCGCCCAACTGTGAAACATGGCGGCGGCACGGTGATGCTGTGGGCCGCAATATCATGGTTTTCATTGGGTCCTGTGGTCACACTTCGCGGACGCATCACTGCCAACGATTATGTCGCAATTTAGGAGACCACTTGCATCCTATGGTCCGGATGTTGTTCCCGGACAATGACGCCATATTCCAGGATGATAATGCACCCATTCACACAGCTGGAGTTGTTGCAGCGTGGTTTGAGGAACATTGGGATGAAGTTCAACACCTCCCCTGGCCCGCCCAATCCCCAGATCTCAACATAATTGAACATCTGTGTTCCATCTTGGAAACACGACTCCGGCGACGATTTCCACCTCCATCCTCTCTCACAGAACTGGCCGATGCCCTGCACGAGGAATGGTGTAATATTCCACTTGCTACCATTCACGACCTCTATGCCTCCATCCCACGTCGCATCAAGGCTGTTCTGAAGGCGAAAGGTGGCCCGACACCATATTAATCTGGTAAGTTGCCCTTTCGTTCAGGTGTTTCCATTATTCTGATAAGCATCTGTATATCGATAAAGGCGACAACAAATACACAAGTAAAGGACCGCCCGAAGATTTAATTTCAGCAAAATTGAAAGGTCAGAAATGTCACAAGATGTCAAAGGTCACGGAGTTTAAGTGTCATATTTCAGACAATCACGACTACCAAAGCATTCGTCTTTCAAAACAATAAATTTGAGTTTCAATAAGATTTAAAATTAAAAATGATATGTGACTTACGAGAATCCAAAACTTGTCCCCGTGACCTTTTAGGAATTATACGCTCCTTCCAACAGCTCATGGTACAAGATTAATTCTGTCAAAGAAGGTGACCACGAATACACAAATAAATGAGCGAATGAAGGTTTCTTTTCAGCAAAACTGGAAGGTCATAAATACCACAACAGGTCAAACGTCAGAAAGCTAAAGTTTTTTTGTGGGGGCATATTGACTACTATGAAACCATGCGACGTTTGAAACATTGATATGAGTTTTAAAATAAGAATGGCATTACAGTATGAGAAAGGAAATTGTGACTTTATTTGGTTACCTACGATCTTGGTAGAATTAACGCTATTTCCAAGGAAATTGTGAACTGTGGAAGCCTTGTAATTGTCATTATGTTCATGTACTGAGGTAGAAACGCTTTTTTAGCTTCAGAGAAATCAGTAATATTTCAGAGTAGTGCATTATGCAGCTGAGGAGCTTGAGGACTGACTGGCGTTAGTCAAATACCGTTACGGCACTTATCTGCTAAGACAAAACCACCACAAAAAATATCGCCCATACGTTTCCCTTGTTTGCCCCATGACTTTAAGGGAGTATTGCTATTGAACCATTTCACAAGGAAACTGTCTTCGAATGAAGTTATTGGTGTCGTTGAAACCACTCTTTCTTTTTTTTAAATGTGTGTACATAATTATTTTGTGGATGCTTTCTAATGAGAACTAGGAAGAGGCGAAGAAACTCCACGGGAAACAAGTTGCTTCCCTATATGTAGAAAGGGACGCTCGGTTATCGTTTGTTTAGTCTCTTCGTGACACTGAGGCATAAACATCTTCTGTTTACGTTTGGGCACACGTAAAAAATCTGTCTGTTTCATTTACAAGGGTGGTTTGGTGTTGTTCGAACAAATAATATAGTTGAAGAGAGACAGTGAGGCCCTTGATTGTTGATCTTGAATCTTAAATGCATTCTTGTGTTTAGTTGTGATTTTTCTAAGAACAAGAACTGTTGAATTTCTTTTATTTTTGCTATACTCATATGCGTTTGCAAGTGTGTATCATATTGCCGGAATGGATACTCTTTCAAAGGAACAGCGTAAAGATTTGCTGGAGTGGTACGTTCTGAGTGGGAAGTCGGTCACATAAACACGGAGAAAGGCAGTGAAAAGTGGGAAGTGAAAATAAGCAACACACAACTTATTCGTCTGTATGAACAATTTTGAAATAACTGTTTCAATAAGCAGCACCTTTCTCTGCGACAACGACAAGCCGGTCGACCAGCAACTGTCTCTACCAACGAAAATAAACGCGAAGTGGTTCGTTCTGTGCTTAATTCACCCAGAAAATCTATACGACGTCGAAATGTTGCACTCAACGTTACAAGAAGTTTATTGAATAGAATATTGCGTGTGCTGGAGGTTAGGGCGTACAGAGTGCAGACTGTACATTACAAGAAGCAGTTTACGGTGCCAGAATGTTAATTTGTAACTGGTTTATAGACAAATTAAATGAGAACCCTATGTTTTTATTTTAAATTACAATGTCTGATGAAGCTAAGTTTTTCTCAAATGTGTTATTAGGAATTTTCCTTCATAACTTTATTAAAGTGTAATTTGAAAACATTGTATATGTTAATCATGGTTGTTAATTGTGTATGTATATGTGTGTGTGAATGAGGTAACAAGGTCCTTGTGCAAGGAATTATTATGAAGTATATATATATTATTGATTATATTATGGAAAAAATATATGGGTATGTATTTGTTTAACAAATTTTAAAATGTATATGTGAATGTATAGTTTTTGTACTTTACAGCAGCAACAACAACAACAGAGAAGCAGAGGCCCGCGCCTTTACTATTATTCCTTGCTTTTTCGGAGACAACGAGGTATAGTTTTCGCTAAAAATAGTTTGAACCGATTGCTTACGGTAGAACCCCCGCGAATCTTATGAATATAAGCAGTTGAGAAGGATAGGTATATAAGCGATGTGGGCTCTGTTGTCTTTCTTCATTCAAGCACAAACTCTCAACGTGACAGTATGAAGAAACGCGGATAGAGAAGTCATTGTAACACGTGTGACAGTATTCTCTTTACTTAGTGAAATTTTCTGAAGCTAGTTAACATTACAGATTTTCTCAATCATAGGAATCAGCAGTATGGAGGCTAGTCATCGAGAATCACGGTAATTAAAACTTAATACAAAACTCTAATTAGGAACTGACATACGATTGTAAGTAATGCAGCAAGAAAGAATTATAGATGATTACAATAAGGTATACGAAGTTTAGGTTAGCCGTTTCGCAGACATTATGAACTAAAACTAAATGACTCTATTAAAAAAAAAAAAAGAAAAGAAAAGTTTTATACAAACTGATAGCGAATGGTGTCAATCAGAGAAAAAATAAGATAGCTTCTGAATAATAGAAGTATATATTATAGAGGCATTTATTAAATAAACATTGTCATAACGCAACTGTTATCATAGTCAGACGTAAATATTAATCTCGAAGTAATAGTAGCTTACGTGAATTAGAGTTGATATGATTACAACGAGTTCATGTTAGGAAAATGCTCGGACTAAAGTAATTTTTGTCAAGACCTGGACGTAAACTGTCTAGGTCATTGGGAAAACCGAGACGTCTTTGGGAGGACAATATTAGACGAGATCTTCAAGAAGTAGGTGTTCGTGATGAAAACGGGCTTGATGTTGCCCAGTATAGAATCCAATAGCGAACGTTTATTATTGTGGCGATAAACTTGCAAGTTCCATAAGCCATAAAGTTAGTTAGTTAATATCTGACGGGAGTACTTTCAGATAAACATGTCAGCTTCCAATTAGAATTTTAATTTTATTTATTGTTTTTAAGTATCTAAGGCTCAGGCCAGGATAGGGGAGAGGAAAGGATTCGGGAAGGTGTCGGCCAGGGCCTATTTTGAAGGTGCCATCCCGGTATTTGCCTGGTGTTACAGAGGAAGAAACCTGGAAAAACCTGTCAGGATGGTCAGCCACTGAAATAGAACCCACGACCTCCCGAATCTTAGGTTCCAAAATTTTAGTGGATTTGTAGAGCCTAAAACTAAAAAATCTGGTATGAAACACTCACGCGACCTCCATATACATATGTAAACCATATCTTAGCAACATTAAATCCTTAAGAGCTGTTAAATAATAGGTGTAGAAGAAGAAGAAGAAAACAACAAAGCGCTGGTTTCAAAAAAACAGAAAAGTCAGTAAAGCCATTTTAAACTTTTGGAAGAAAAGATAGAACAGCTCTAGTCAACCGTTGCTACACCGGAAGTGACGATTTACGCGGACGTGACTAAAGTACGGTTGCACACTACGCCGGCAATGCCGGTGGCCTCACCGACATTGCCGGTGATGGGCTCGGTTTCAATGTAATCAAATGCTAGCTTTCAGACCTACCGGCATTGCCGTTGCCGGCACCGACTTTGCCAGTGCAGCTGGAGAAGCCTCCATTAATGCCGGCGCCAGCACCGACACCGGCTTAGTCAGCGGCATTGCTTTCTTACGGACAATAAATTTCTACAGTCTTTTAGTGACAAGGCGCTGTGTATTTTTGTTTCGTTTCTTGTGTTTGGAGTTTTGTTGTTTCATTTTTTCCATTCAGAATATTTTTTTTATATATAGTCCGTGTTTTTAAAATTATCCTGATTAGTTCTCTTTTGTTTTCATGTATGGAAAGGATTTTAGAAACATGATGCACATTACTTCGCCCAATCCCAATGATAGAATATAATATCTGTTGACAAGTTAAAATAGAATTATTATTATTATTATCGTTATTATTTTAATTATTATTATTACTATTTTGAAACGAACCCAGCACAACCAGACGCCCTTTAAAACTTGCCCGAGAAGAAGTGACTTATTTGGCATGTCATTCTCTTGATTCTGATCGAGACTTTATCAACAGCAGGAATGTGACTCCATGCTTGAATTGTCGTTGTTTTTTTTCAGGAATTTGTGGGATGGGAATTGAAAACAAAAGAACAAAGCTATGTGTTCAAATCTTCCCTCCCTCCGTTGAGCCGGGATCGACTACCCAATAGGTTTCTGTAGTATAACTACAGCGAGTGGGTGAGAAAGTTGTATATTTGTGCATTGTACACTCTGTATACAGTGAGTGTAATTTTGTATTGAGTTTTGAAGATTGTGGAAGGCATTCTTGTGCTTCTGATTTTATACTGAGTTTTGAAGAAGGAAAAAAAAATCCTTATGATGTGTTAACCCTGACTGAACTTATTGAATGTATATGGGTTAAAAGTTCAAACTCCATTGAAAACAAAATTGACAAAAAAACTACCTCTCGGCGCCGGCGTTGAGTACAAGCGCACTAAGTGATCATAGAAGTAGGAATTTTTAGTTTTCTGAGATTTTCTCGGAAACTATTAAGGCTATTTCTTTGACATTTTATATTTTGAATAGAATATTAAAAAGCTATGCATTGATATATATTTCGTTTCTCTATGGTGTTTTAAAGGGGCACTTTACTCTTTCAAAAGTCTCATAATTGAAAGAGTAAAGTACTCCTTCTAAGCAAAATATAATAATAACGCATATTTCAAAGTGTAGCTCTTAGATAGAGTATTAAAAATATTAAAGAAAAGAAAATCGTTAGAGAAGATTTTGAAAACATTAAAAAAAAAAGTGCACGAGTAAAGCGTCACTTCCGATTTAGCAGTTTTGAGGAAAACCTTGCTGTCGCATCATAAACTTAAGTTTAAATTTTTCAACTCGCTAGCTTTTTTCGTTATTGAGATATTTTGTTCACAGGTAGACAGACCGACAGAACTACCAATGTTCAAAACTTGCATTTTCGGAATGAAGGAGTACTAAAACGTGTACTTCCGCTGAAATCTAAATTTCGATTTTGGATGTCGAAAACAAATACTCCATATATTCATTAGACATATTATTGTATGTATAATGTATATAGAGATAAAAATTTGATAAAATTGGTTTATTTGCTGCTTGCTGAACAGCATTTAATTAAAAGTTAGGATGAATATCCAGGCTGAGAAATGAACCTCGAACGACAGTAAAGTGTATAAGTATGTTTTCGTTTTATTTCATGATGATTTCCGTGGAATTTATTGAAAAGGATGATCGGATTGTTTGAGTTCTTTTTATAATGATTCCTATATTTTCATATTAGCTTAGTACTATATATTCCTTTAGGAACAACATTAGCTATCAATACAAGAAAAATACTTGCAGATACAAAACTAGGGAAATTCTAGCCTGAACGGGAAATTTTATTGTCATTTACGGAAAATCCTACAAACACTGATGACAGTTCTAGCTTTGGAAACATGAACCAGAGTTAATAATCAATTCTGCTCCTAGTAATATGATTTAGTTATTTACTTCATTTTTATGTTTAAATCGTGGTTGGGTTGCTGAGCTATTCAAGACTGAATCTGCAGTTTTCGATTGGACCGAAATCACTGTGTTTAATACATTTTTCAGTGTTGTATCCTTCATCACTTACAGTGAAAGTTGCAGTCATTAAGTTTTCTGGAATCTGGAATCTACGACGGGTAGTCACAAAGTTCCCGGAATGTTGTTGTAGTTTAGGCATTTCTGATGCAATTACCATGAATCTTGTAGAGTCCAGTCCTTAGGTTGCCTAATTATGAATATGACAAATGTGAACAGGTCATAACAAACATTGTACGAGTAGTGTAGCTGAACGGAGCAATGTCGCATTTCGAGCAACGCGCAAACATCAAGTTCATGTGCAAATTGGGGAAATCTACTTCAAGGAGTATAATAGCCTTAAAACAGTTTACGGTGTGACAATGCTTTAAGGAAACACGGTTTACGGGTGATTTTCAGGATTTAAAAGTGGACAGGAGTTATTGGAATACGAGTATCGCAGTGGGAGAGCATCAACCTTCAGAAACGAAGAAATGATCGAAAAAGTGAAAGATCAGAAGGAAGAATGATCATCGACAAGTTGGTACAAGATGTGGGTATCTCTCATGGACCCATTCACGCAATTCTGTCTGAGGATTTGGTGATGAAACATGTCAGTTCAAAGTTAGTCTCGCGGCAGCTGAACCCTGATCAAATGGAATGTCAGAAGCTGATGGCCGACGAGTGTTTTGAGAAAAGCACGGAGGACTCGACGTTTCTTGAGAAAGTCGTTACTGGTGACGATTCCCATATGTTTGCTTACGACCTGGAGACAAAGATGCAGTCATCAGAATGGCACACAACGTTCTCTTCCCGAACGTCATATCAAATCCAAAATGTGGTACTCATTGCGTTTTTCGATATCGAAGGTTTGGTGCACCATGAATTCGTACCCGTTGGACAAACTGTTAACAGCTCTTTCTACGACCAAGTATTGACAAAACTGAGAGATGCAATCCGAATAAAATGCCCCCGCAAATGGCAAGGAGAATGGTTACTGCATCACGACAATGCACCCAGCCACACATACCATGATTGTTGTGCATACCCTTCTCGCAAAAATGGGAATTACAGTCCTCCAGCAATCGCCTTACTCACCGGATTTAGCAGCATCGGATTTTTGGCTCTTCCCAAAGCTAAAAATGGGCCTCAAAAGTACCAGTTTCGCCACCCTAGAAGAGATCAAAACCAACACGACAGCTGAACTTAGGAAGATACCGGAAGAGGTCTTCCGTCAGTGTTTCCAGCAAAGACAGGATCAGTGGAGCAAGTGTGTGTGTTCCGAAGGGGCCTACTTTGAAGGTGATTAAGTAAATGTATACTTATATTGTGGTAATAAAGAGCTACAACAAAATTCCGGGAACTTTTTGACCCTCGTATTATTTTTATTCAAATTTTTAATATTGCTATTTACATAGCATTCATTGCTGTGATGTAATTAAACTTGGCTCTGCCGAAGACATGATTTTGAGAGGATCGTGAGTATACGAATTATGAGGGCATATATTTTTAAAAAAATGTCTCAATACATGTTTTGATGATAATTTGCCATGTCATGCTTCTCTTTCATTTGTAAAAATTGAAATTTTATCTTACATGATATCATTTTAAGAGGATAGAATTGGTCAAGCAGAAGCTGTTTCTTTGTAACATCCTGCTCGCATTGTCAGTGTTTAAGCTGTTAAAACTGTAGAATAAGTAAAATTACATAAACACAGACCCCAACACACGCTATCGAATTAACAAGTACAAAAGAATATCTTTTGGTTTATAAATGCTACTCATGAGTTTAAAATAATTATTATTGTTGATGTCAATAATGTATTAAGAGATTTTCAAAAATCTGTTATCATATCTTAAACAACGTAGCAAATTTGTTCCTATACTTTTATTTGTTGTAAATTAATTAAACCGTTTTAGCATAGCATGCACCTGTTTTCTGAAAACAAATACAAATTTTGTTCAAGAAGGTTGTCAGGTATTTTCATGTAAAGAATTGGTCTTACATAAATGTTCGTATAATGTTATATTAAATTAAAAACTAATTTCAAATATGTGTTCTAAAGAGTAGTTACACTGATACATAATCTGATACTTGTCGTAGAAGGATTTACATGCGATAAAACTATTTCAAATTAATCGCTCTATATATTTTCAATAATACAAATCAGTCAACTAGGACAGGCTAAGTTTTTTTAATGCATCAACTGCTTGTGTTAAAACGCGTTCAATTACCAACAGCGTCGGATAAACATAACAATAGATACGCAGAACCTTCTAATAACAGAAAAATAAATAAATAAAATACAATAATTTCTCTAAGTGCATAACAATACTCTTACTCACTCACCCACTCCGCCCAACTAATAAAAGTAAAATCACTTTTTAAGTTGTATCAACTGGGGTAATATATATCAACTAGGGTTGTTTAAAGTTATATATAATATATATGAGTCGTCCACTTGCAAAGCCTGTTAAACTTTTTTTTTTTTTTTTTAATATCAAGTTATAATGATCGTTTAAATTGTCTCAGCGTCCTCTTTAAGGATCTGAAGTTAGTCACGAGCAAACCCCTCTAAAATCGCTTAAAAATGCAATGAGAACGTCGCGGCGACTAGCAAAACCTGTCAAATATGCTATGGCTACACAAGCGAATCCTGTTAAAAAATTTCACTTGAAAAGCTAGCTAGATCACAAACGCAACATGGCCGCCCGGGAAAATACACAAGCAAAACCTGTTAAAATCTCTGAAGTTTACAATGCGGGGATTCAAAGACAATGTTTTGCTTTTCTCTCCCTATAGTTTATTTCGGCAGCTCTGACTTTTACGCAATGATATTGTCAACACTGCTTTCAACCGCTTTGTGTCTATAATCAACAGTGCGTTGTTTATTTACATAACTTTGTTGAAGTTAACCGTAACCGAAGTGTGTGCAGGGATTGTGTTACTAGGCTGGGAAAATATTAGTTAATTAAGATGAGTGACAGTGCAAACAGTACAAATACGATTGAAGTTGCAGTCATCGAGTATCAGTTTATAGACGTTGATCCTGCGAAAGCAAACAATAACCCAGAAAATCTTTTCGAGCTGTTAGACGAACAGGATATCGAAATGTCTTAAAATGTACGAAATGCCGTAATTTTTGGTAACATTGATGCGTGAACTTCTTAACCTTCGCATCTCATAAGACTATTTTCACTTTATGTCTATTTTTAGTTCATGCATTTTTATGCATTGTTTGTTTGTTCCAGATGCCAACATGTTGCTATGTTCGTGAGTTATTCACATTGTGTGTTTTAATTTACTTGTTCTAAGCACAATTTTTCAAATTTATTAAAAAAAACGTATCAAAACTTTGAATTATCATTATTTTTATGCATAATTATCAAATTTTACTAGAAATAACCCTGTGAGAAGATACAAGCTTTCGGTTGTCATTATTGCAAACATTAATTTAACATCTTTTGAAAGTGTTAGATGCATATTGAAGTGGATACGTTCGCAAGATGGCCGAACGTCCACTAGCTAAACCCGTCTATTTTTTTTTTTTTTTTTTTACACTTGCAGAACATGTTATGCGAAAACTATTTTTTTTTTAAATAAAATAGTGGTTTAAGTGAGATTATACGGATTTTAAAAGTCAACTCGGGAATTTTTTGCGCCTTTAAAAACAAAATATTAATGATACCTATTGTGTCTCAGCCGTAAAACGTTTTCACCAATTTCCCGTTCCGCTTATGATGCGTTTAGCAGCTTTTGCAAGTGGACGACTTATATATACGTATATTATATACAACAATTAACTGAAAGGTAGTCAACAATAAAACATATGCAGTTACGAACTACAGAAACATATCAACAGTCATATACTCGAAGGGCAGTGGTAATAAGAGCAGTTGTAAGCTCGGTGTATGCAGATGCACCGAGTGCACCCTGGCTGCTCGAATTGAAATTTCAGGTTGTATTAATTTACACAAATTACTCTCTTTACGGTGTTTAAACCAATTTGTCAGTTTTGTAGATGCACAAACTTCGCCGCACACTTCTACGGACTGAGTTATAGAGAGATATTTGATTGAAATCCCCTGGAAATGTATCTTTACCCCCAGCACACCTTGCAGTGAAATATTACGGTCCTATCTTTGATAGTAACGAAAATATGGCTGAATGCTCCTATTGCTCTTAGCGACACTGACATATATTAATTTACGGGTTGACAAAAGGGGGGGGGGGGGG
>JAGDQP010021495.1:19027-31672 GCA_022664845.1 Lepisma saccharinum
CGTATTGAACGAGACTTGGATTTTAATCAGGGAAGGGAACAAGCCGGATTTCGGCGTGGATTTAGCACAATGGACCACATACAAACATTGAATGAAGTTATGGAAAGGACTAATGAATATGAACTTCCACTATGTTTGGGGATCATAGATTTCGAAAAAGCTTTCGCTTCGGTCTCCTTGTCAGCAGTACTTAAATTACTTGAACATCAAGGCATCGAAAGCGCATACATCCAGTTACTGCGAAACATTTACTTGACTGCTACATCTCTCATTACACTACATGAAGATAGTGAAAAATTTAAGATGGAAAAGGAGTAAGGCAAGGAGATTCAATTTCTCCTAAACTGTTTTCAGCTGTCCTGGAGTGTGTTCCAAAATTTAAACTGGGATGAAGTTGGAATAAAAATCAATGGTGAATATCTTCATCACCTACGATTCGCTGTTTGCTTTAGAGGGCTTCTCGCTTCAACCCTCCAATTTTAAATATTTTTCAAAATACTTTAAAAACTAAGAGTATTATCAGAAAAATAAATTCATAGCGCACTAGAACTTACGAATTACTATGGAATGCAATGGACAGCGATCTCGAGATCGTGTCTATTGACGAGTGATACGTTTCAAAAGATTATGACGTCATTATTTAATGGAAGTCTGAGCACTCATCAATCGACAAGATTTCAAGATCACTGTCCATTGCATTTCATAGTAATTTGTAAGTTCTAGTGCGCTATGAATTTATATTTTTGATAGTACTCTCAGTTTTTGAAATATTTTGAAAAATGTTAAAAATGGGGGATTTGAGCGAGGATCTTAATGTATAGAAGAACAACAAACGAGGATGGAAGAGCTGTATAATGAGAGTTCGAAAATGGGACTTAAAATGAATTTAAGTAAAACAAAAGTAATGTACAATCAACATGCTGAAAAGAAGGAAATAAAGATTAACGGAGAGCCAATAGCCAATAGGCATAGTTGATGAGTATGTTTACCGAGGCCAGCTCAAAACATCGAATGCTAAGTTGACTGATGAAATAAATAGAATATGAAAAATGGCGTGGAGTTCGTTTGGAAGACTACACTTTATTTTCAAAAGCAAACTACCAATGTGTCTGAAGCGTAAAGTTTATAATCAATGTGTTTTACCTGTGATGATGTACGGCTGTGAAACATGAACATTGAATGCGCAAAGGACTCAAAGATTATGAGTCACATAGCAATGGAGAGATGCATCCTACGAATAACTAGCAAGGACAGGAAGAGAAATTAATGGATTCGCGCACAAACAAAGGTAGAAGATATAATCAAGACTGCGAAGAAGATAGTGGAGAGGGGCCGGTCGCATAGCTAGACGAACAGATGGAAGATGGACGACAAATGTACTACATGCCTTACTTTTATCTCCAGTAGGCTGTGTGTTCCAACATATTACAGAGAAAGGATGTCTTCTTTTTCCTGAGCATCCCACTATTTTGTCCACACCACGTATAAAATTTGAAGTAAGAAAACACTATTAGGGTTAGTATTGAGATAGTAATACTGAAAATTGTAATGTTAGCAACAATAAAAATTCGAAGAATGTCCCTGAGGTGATTCGAAGGATGTCCCCTATTCACTATTAGTGTTTTAGTGGGGTGAGGGAACAGTGTTGAAGTGACAGTGTTGCACTGTCAGCTGGTAAAGCGTCTTCAGTTCCTTGTTTGTTCAACATCATACTAGATAAGAGTTTGGAAAAATAATCTAAGACTTAGAAATGTAAAAAAGCTTGTGTTGTTTATGCAAAATAATTAAAATGTGTGTGAATGTTGCAAGAATTTTGAAGTAACATAAGAACTTATTACTTTGTCTGCTAACTTTTCTTTGCAAAATTAGACTTTTACTTTTATGTCAGTGTTTTGAAAATACAAAATCAGTGTTTTAATTTTAACGTCAGTGTTTTCTTTTATGAAATCAGTGTTTTACTTTTTAACTTTAATATAATCCTAACGAAAGTTACTCTTTTCTAACGTTTTAGTGAAGTAGTTAATAAGGAGCAATACTTGTGAGATACTTTAAATACAACTTTAATATTATTGTAGTCATTTTATTACGTTCAATTTTGTTGAACAAAATTTCAGAAAAGATTCAAATAACGAGAATTCGAGTGTACAATTTTAATATTATCGAAACAAACTTTTTCCTGGATTCGCGCTGATGTGACTAGAAAGTATTTGTTGGATACAAAGTTGACATGTGAGGAAACTTCTCTATGAATGATATCGCGGGGTGAATGGGTCAGTTGACGGCAGATGTTAGAAATACTATTCCCATAAACTTAAGGGGGCATTTCTCGGTTCATATTCTCTGCTAATTTTACATTAATTATATAGATGTTAGTTCCAAATAACAAAATAAACCGTGTTTGTTGTCAGTGATGTTTGCAAAAATGTGCTGATTAATTGAATAATAATTACTATTTAATTATGCAAATTAATTTCGTAGCCTAATATGTAAGGAATCAGAGAAATAACATGAAACAAAAACATTTGTTTCCACAAGCATTGTACTTGAACATGAAATCATTGACAAAGCCTGGAAGTTTGCAGATTATTTTATATAAATTGTTACATGTATGTATGTACAGTCAGTATGTCCATTTCTTGTATGCGCCTTCCACATACTTGGCTTTAGCTTTCGTTCTTGCGAAAGATTTTTGTTTTTAATGTGAATTTTTGTTTAAATACTAGATTAAACATTTGGCTTTCCCTCAGAACCATTTTCCTTCATTTCAATTATATGTAATTCACAAACTCTACGTAGAAGTGACGTAAGGTGTCAAATAGTCTCAAATTCTCTTCTCTACCATCTATCCACTACCGCCATCACATGGGAAAAGTGGCAGTTTCTCACATTACGTAGAATACATCCTTGGTTTTGCAGTGTTGCCCCGAAATGGGTTTTGTACGGAAGTCTCAAGTTTTTTTTTTGCGTCTTCGCTCCTCAGAAAACAATCAGACATTCGACCTTGACCATAGAGGAGAGAGTAGGCCTTTGCTCCCTCCCTCCCTTCTTTGGTAATAAACAGACCTTCCCAGTCCAGCCAAGATTTCTGACCTTCTCTGTTTTGGCAGAGAAGGCAAGCTCACCATGAACTCCAAGCAGGAGTTTGCAGCGGGCGGTGTTACACGCACACCCATACACACGCACCCCCACACACCCACACTTACTTAGTCACTCTCATTTTGCTGAAAGTTTCTTCCAGAAATGGTCTGTTTGCTGCTTGGCAAAGAAAACTGTTCAGAGCACTGAAGAAGGCTTTTTCTCTGGAGTTTTGGTATTTTTGAATGAATTGCAGGCAATCTGTAATCTGTTTAATCGGTAATACACCTTGATAGAAATGTCACTTTATAAGGAAAGGTGTATTTACATAAAGCAACCGTTTCTTCTCAAGCCCAAAGCGGGACACTTTGTAATATCACTTCATGACGTACGCATGAGACTCCCCCAAAGCCTGCCGAGTTGGCAAATTCAAGACTGATGTATATTAAAATTTTTAGTCCTTTTCATCTTTATCAAATGAAAGGATTACTGCGCATAAGGACTGTTTTCTGCCACTCAACCAATTCCAATGAAATTTTTGCATGTAATAACAATATCATATGAGAATTCCAATAAGCCAAATCCTATGTGCATATCACTTCCGGTTATCATGAAAAGCGCGTCCAAAAATGATCATTCCCGGATTCTAATTTTTATAATGTTGCTAAAAATAAATTGTGATATCTCAAGAATGGCGTAAGATATCAAATCCAAATTTCGTGTGGAAAGTACTAATGTAATGAGCATGTCACAATATAAACTAAACTGCTATATCTTCAACAGTTTTGGAGATAAAAATTAATTTTATTATGCAAACGTTCAATTTTACTTATAAAATATTAACCTTTCCCAGGAAACTGTATTGTTTAACCATCAGCCCCCACTAGTTACAAAACGACACCTCGCTCAAATAATCTCCAGGTAATATAGAAGAACATATTCAAAAATCTATTTGTAACACTTTGGGCTGGTGATTATAAGAAACATTTTATACTCAAAAGATGAGTACCTCACGTGGAAGTAGGTTATATGTTTGAAATTCAGCTAAATAAACTACCATAACCAAACCATATTTTGTGTGGCAAGTACGGATATTATGAACATATCACAGTAAAAAATTCTACTTGATAACTTCAGTCCTGTTTGAAATAGAAAATATTTAATGTCTACTTGCTAACTAGGAACAAGGACGCTAAAATAGCGGCACACATGCTTAAAACCGACATCGAAGAAATGCAAGCATGACTTCAAAAGGAATAAATTTTAATCATCGACAGAGGCTTCCGGGATTCACTCCATCTTCTATCTTAGGTTTCTAATTAGAAGGAGCGTTGGTGTAGCAAATGGGATGTAGTGGGTTCGATCCCAGCGGCCGGCCATCTTGACTGAGGTTTTTCCAGGGGTTTCCCTGTCACACCATGCAAATGCCGGGATGGCACCTTCAACATAGACCCTGGCCGACATCTTTCCGAATCCTTTCCCCAATCTTATCCCGGCCTGAGCCTTAGATGCTTAAAGGCCAGAAATAAAATTCAGGAACTCGTGGATTTCTGACTGGAAATCTAAGTCAGATAGAAGATGGAGTGAATCCCGGAGCTAGAGCAAGCTAGAATGTAAACATGTTTATAAGTTACGGCTTGTTTTAGTATGGTACAGGGTGTCCAAAAAGTCCTTTACCATCACTTTGAACTGTGATAAAACGAAAACAAAGCGTGGCAGGATAATTTGGGTTACACATGAATAAAGAGTCATAAATGGAACTATTTTCCTGATGAATTCCAATATGCCCCATACCTAATGTTGCAAGTCAGAGAAAGAAGAATCCTATAAGGTAAACATAAAAAAAAAAAAAATACAAAGGTCCTTGCTGTGCTAAAAGTCAAGGCATTGGAGACAAGGACAAAGAGAAGTGCTCAATTTGTTTCACTCCGGCACAAGATCAAGACGCATTCTGACTCGAAATTTCATTCAATTTCTTTGTAAATTTGGAAGTCAAAAGTAGAAAGGCTTATTGCAAATCTGGCAGTCGAACCGGCAAGCTTAGTGCAGAATTGCAACGACAATATTTTCCAGACTGTGTACTATTTCGCAAAATCAGTTACTGATCACTAATCATGGACTCAATTAGATATTCAAGTTCAATGGTGACCACGTAGGATAAATTTTCCATTGGTAGAGGACTGCTAATAAAATTGTCTTATTTTGACGAGGAGATGAACAAACGCACTGTCACTCATTTAGTTGAATCGTCTCCTACGTTGTCTGTGCTGACAGATAAATCTTCAACTATCAGTAAAAAAATTTACCCTTGTTGAGTATATGCGAGCCTCGATTAGCAACGCAGATCCAGTTTTTATGTCCTTAAAACTGGTTGAATTAGGGGGAAAGACACCTAAAGTAATATGCTCAACTTTATTAAAGGTCTTGAAAATGTGTGGGTCCTCAGAAAATTAATTGCATAATCACTGGGAGTCTTTTTGTATGTGATAATGCCAGGGTCATGCTGGGCAAGGCAAATGGTATAAGCCAAAACGACTAGCAGATTATATCCGCCTTTACTTGTTTGGCTTTGCATGAACCATAGGTTAGAACTTGCAGTGAATGATTCCATCAATAAAGTTGTGGGTGTAAATCATTCTAAAACTAGTATCGAAACTCTCTACGCACGTTATAGCCAATCTTCGAAAATTTTATTGGAGCTCTCCAATATATGCTAAGAACTTGAACTCAGTACGTTGCAAATTGGACGAATTATGGATATTCGCTGCATTTCCATAGCAACAGTCTTTGTAGTATGGGTAAACATTCAACCTTATATGAGCATCTCAGAGATAAAGTGTGTTAGTGATTAGGCAGATAGACTTGCTAGTTATGAACTCGTAACAGATCTGGGCTTGATGTACTGTAGGAACTATCGTATCTGTCTCTCCAGCTGCAAGACAAAGATATAACTCTACAACTGGTGATTACCTCGTTCGACGGACCATCAGGGTTATAGAAACCCCTACGGTACGGAGGAACCTGAACCGATGTAAGAAAAGGCGTTGAAAGCCCAGAAGGCCAGTGTAATAAGAGGAGTTTCTCTTAAAATCAATATCAAAGTTAAAGCTTGAACTCGAACCAATTTACTCTAATTTTTTGTGATAATATGAAGAGAAGACTGTATGATAAAAATGAATCCAATGATCACATCTTAAATAACATTACGATGCTAGTTCCAAATGCTTGACCCGAAGACGTCACGGTGAAAGAAGTATGCCAACTTTGTGAAAGATTTAACTTGGATGTAGGAAGGGCAACGATTGGTATTCGGAAATAGGTTGAGTATTCCCGACAATTCCGAAATGTTTTTAACTCTGAAGCGCTGAATACAAACATTTGCTTGTAATACTGCGGAATGCGAAAGAGGATTTAGTGTGATGAACATTGACGCAAATAATTTGGCTCAAGCTTGTTAGTCGAAAGTATTTCATGTTAAATGTTTTTGATTATTAACGGCCACCTTTGTTCCAATAGAATCCATAGCCATGTACTGTAAGTTAGGAATGGAATCACCGAAATATTATGGGTTCAAGCTAACAAAAAAAGTTGTCAATGGAAAACAAAAGAAGTGATATGTTATACAGTAGTTGTAATTAGAAACTAATGCAAGTTTTTATTTAATTACAAAAAAAAAATGTTTGTTGGCGCGGCAGGGACTCTAATTTTTAATTTAATTTTCAAGCCTTTAGGAGAGACTGGCTCAGGCCGGATGGATGATTGGTGGAATGAAGAAAGTAGGAGGAAACGCTAGAACCCCGAGAACACGGTGTTTGTCCACCATAAAGCCCAGCTTCAATAAACTAATTAAACGAATACAATCATAAGCTTTAAAAATTCGACCAGAAATAATATTTTACAGGTTTCCACTCTTATATTGAGCTGTTAGTGATTTTATATATGTCATTATTCAGATTAAAAATTCTGCAATTATGTAGTTTCTGGTAACTTCTCAAAAGCTCGGTTACAATAGAAGTACATTGAATACTTCTCAAATTAAAATATTCTAGGCTTTTTTCGGTTAGAGTTTCAGTTAAACCTATTTTTACATCTTTTCTTTAGTTCGCAATGGTTCATGGTGCCATCAAATCTTCGAACGTTAATTGAACTCATTTCCCGAAGTCATAGAATGATGAAATTTTGCAGAGCGACGTAAGTCCTGTGACAATACAATATTCCATTGTTTCTTTCATATATATATATATATATATAAAAGCAAATTAATATTTTTTTTATTCTCAACTTACTTATCCTAAAATAAATACTAGCCTGGGATTTCCTGTTTGCATAACAATAAGACTTGGATCACAAAACATTAAGCTTGAGAAAATATATCCGTACAACGAAATAACTTGAAAAAAAATAATTAAAAAAACTTTCTAAAGACATTATTTTCTTAATCAATTCGTACGAAAAAGCAAAACAATAATCTTGTTTATTCATGTCTAAAACGAAAAGAATGGGGCGCTTCATTTCAAGAATTTATAAAGTAACTGTATATGAGAGCGCCCCCATGCTTTTCTTTTGGGTATGCATAAATAAAATTATTTTTTTACTTTTTAGTACGAATTGATTAAGAAAAGAATGTCTTTAAAAGTTTTTCATTATTTTTTTCATATTCTGTAACTGTTATAAATTTTAAAAGCGGTGGGTTTAATTAATTGCCTGTGATTGTTAATTTACAATTGTGTCGGTAATTTGAATTTGAGTTCACTTATGGCCTTTTGACAACTTTGGATCAGGCAGCGATGTGATAGGTCGAGGGTGAGGAATGTATCGGCCAGAGCTTTACTTAATACCATCCCGGCATTTACATGGTGAAACATATACTATGGCAATCCTCAGTCAGGATGGTCGGCCGCGGGTTCGAACTCTAATGCCTATCCATTGCCCACGAAAATACCGCCTAGACCATGAGCTGACTAGCAAAAGTTAATTGATTTTAATTAAAATATGAAAATTATAAAATATATATAACTATTGTAGATCCTTTTAGCTGTAGGGAATTATGTTAACTTGCGACTAGATATAAGTAATTGACAGATATTTGATTATGGAATTTTTATGGCCTTTGGGCATTATTGAATTGAAGGGAATTTTATTTTAAAGTCTTTTAGCATCTGCGACTCAGGCCAGGATAGGGCAGGGCAAGGATTGGCAAGGTATAGGCCGAAAGGGCGAAGAGTGACAAGCCGAAGTCCAAAGTGACTAGATTGGCCCAAATAAAAAACTAAAAAAGAAAATCAACGTGCACATGAGAACATAAAAATTAGTTTGTGGCATTCAATTAGTTCTAAATTATTCTTTTTTGACATAACAGTAAGGAACACATTAAACAAAATCTATACCATAGTTGAAAATAGAATATTGAATACACTTTGAATTAACATCTTATCAACGTCTTTGTTGAAATATGATTTAAAAATAAACGTAATTTTTTCAACCGATTACGGTTAATCATCGAAATTATCCTAAAATCAACGTTGAAAACACGTATATATGCTACTTGGTTTAGAATACAATCGATCGACATAATTTGTTGTTTCTGCTTCATTACCGTCGAAAATATTCCATAATACATACTTCTCATAAAACACTAAACTCACTCGTAATATATCTATAGCACTGAAAGGCGAAGAAATAGTGGCGTCATCTGATTTATTCACTTATATCCCCCAAATAAAATTGAATTTATTTCTTCTTTACCCTTCTCGCTTCAACTGTCAATCAAAACACTCGATTAATTTTAAAAATACAATTTCAGAGTACGCATTGGAAGACTGAATTATCATCTATATTGAATTAAACCGATAACTTCATTTTTCCAAGACTTTCAAGTTGGAAGTGTACCCGAATATTTCTTTCGGGATTTTATGAAAAGTTAATTCATTATCCACTGCAATTTCATGCAAAACAATAGATTCTTTCGATTAATACAAAGTAAAACTTTTGGTAAATTTGATTTTATATGGGCCAGTCTAGAAACTTTGGACTTCGGCCCATCACGATCCGGCTCTTTAGGCTTTACACCTAGTTAAAATCCACACCCATGCAACAGGTGGAACTCGAACTAATACAAAGTATATGAAATTCTCTCTTTCGGATAGGGTTATGGAGGGGTGACGATATGACAATATCCAGATTAGACAACAAAAGATCATAGATTGCCTCGACTATCTTTGCCAATCGTGATTTATTTACCATTTGCAAAAGTGGGAAAGAAAACAAAAAAACACCTTTCGACAGGCCTACATGCTAAGGTAGATCTCGAAGTTTTTCTATTTTCAAAAAATTGAAATCTCGCATTATATGAGCACTATCGAGAAACTAGTTATTGATTTGTAGATTAATTATCAAGAGCTTTTCAACGATACCTCACAAGACGTGGTTTTAAAAATTAAGAATTTTCACCCCACCCCCAATCGTAACCCCTGAATCGTTGGTGTCACCGTAAGCTTCACAGGGAATACTACAATTTATGCAGACAAAGTTTCCCTCTAAACTCCATAGGGGCTGATATATATTTTTTTCAAAATTTCAACCCCCGACCATCCCCTTTGGCCGATTTTGCTCATTAACGAACTTAGCCAAGCTATTAAGCCTAGAAATAACAATAAAATTTGGTTCAAATATCTTCAAAATTGTGACCGTTAGCGTGTATATATATATAGACATGGTACTGATGTCAATAGGTAGATTTTTCTTCGAAATCTACCTAAACATAATAAGAAAAACACACACAAACGAACACTTAGGGATTTCACTGTCGATGAACGAAAAATTGTAAAAAATATATTAATTTTGTACGCTTTCTGAGCACACACACTCATCAGATGAAAGCCAAAGAAATTGCTAACAGTTTGTTGACAACTGATAGATTTCGGCTCAAGACACGAGACGAAACAGCTAAGGAAGGAGCCCGCGGCCGTAAAATGTCATCCCATCCCCCTCCACTTTTCCGAACATCTAGTAGCAACGTATGAGTCTTCTTACAAAATACTTATTCCTATATTCGTTTAGCAACACTGACCAGTTTTGGCGCTAAACACTATTTGAGAGAAGAGAAGAAGTTCCGAGAGTCCCCACCAGACGAGCGACCGTGGTCGATGCTAATTCCATCTAGCATCTCAGAAACAAAATACTAGCCGAAAACAATTCCTTTAATGATCTGTTGTCATGAAAGATTGGTACGGGAAATTCTGTAACTATGATGTCGGCAGATGCTAACGGGACTATCCGAGAAAGTTTTACGACGCCTTCCCTTGAACTTGAAATTAGTCAAACAAATCGAAATCATTAATAACTACATTTGTGAATTAGTTAATACTTTATCTCAACTTGTTACTGCGCATCTGTTCTGCGCATGTTATATTACCCCCAACCTACCCCTCCTGGTATATACGTATGTCAATGCGCGCACGTGCGTGCTTCATGACATAATCGCCAAGCAATTTCATCATGCCGATTCTAACCTCCTGCTCTCTATCAACTTGGTGTTTCGACTAACTGGTACGTTGCGAAGAAAGAAGCTTATCCTTCCCCAGTGTTCAGAAATTGTATTGCAGTCTTCGTGTTTGTTGTGATTAGAAAGTTTGCTTTTCAATCCAACAAGATGTACAAATTTATTAATGCCTTCCTTACTGATCCACAAGTCTCTTAGCTATGACGAACCTGCAAGGGTACTAAATGTTGGAATAAGTTCTGTTACTACAAGATGCTGGGATTACAACCTCGTAAAGTGATCCAGAAGTTTTTCTTCATTACCTGCTGTATTATTACTGGAATGACGAGGAAGCAGTTCTACTAGCCGGTGTAAATTCAAGGTATTTTAGCTCTTGCAGAATGGTTTTTTTTTTCAGTACTATGGAAGTCAAACAACTTGCTTGGGAGTATTAATATGAATTATGCAATGATCCTACTGAACTAATTCCGGAGGAAGCAGCGCTTTACTTTGTACTGGATACACAATACAGTGATGTTAATCTTGAGTCATGGAGGCATGAAGACATTGGTGAATGTAGTGTGGATGAAGTGGTGATTGCAGTATGAGTGATGTAATATGTCAGACGGTGAGGATAACGAACTTAGTATGACCGAGGATAGTGATGAAGTTGCTATGGAGAGGGTGATGAAGTGATTAATATTACTGTGGAACAATGGACCAAAGAACATGATGCAGCTATGTATTGTAAGTGAGCGATGTAAAAGCTACCCTAAATATCCTTTGCATGGACGAGAAATCAATTCGTCCCGTAGCAACATCAATTAGCGATCCTCAGGAGTTTGTAAAGAATCTACTTCAATTTGCAGTTGATCATTTACTTTATGTTGTAGATCTCGTTTCAAAGGTTAGTTTTACTATAGAAAATTCGAATTGCAAGTTAGGAAAGCCTATATTCATTTCATTTAAATTTCGACCTCATATTAGTCGAGAAGATATCTTGAGAAAGATTGAATATGTTTTAAACTCAAATGAGACATTCTTGTTAGGCGAGAAGGTAGTAATCAAAGTAAACATCACCGACCCTGTTCGTGGACAGGAACGACCCGACAGTCAAATTTACCATTTGTAGATTATCTCCAGAAGCATATAATTCCAGTTAATGAACTTCCTGGTTTTCTTGCTCGTGCCTTAGTATTAGCAAAACTACGAGAGAATAAAGAATTTGGAAATGAAAATTATACGAAAATCCACCCTAAGAAGTGGGCATCTGAAGCTTGAGAATTATGTTACTCGGCAGGCGTAGATTTACTCAGTAAGAATGGAGGCAGCATTGAAGATGTGAGAAAAATTTCAAAAGTATTTTGGAGACAAATATCAAATAGTAGTGTATGCACGTATGTCAGAGACACGAAAGTATGTGAAGATGTTTGTTGGACCGTCAGTAGAGAGGAAATTATTTCTGCGATACGAAGACAACCACTACGATGTAATTGAGACCATTACAACATTTCTGGGAAGTGATGGTTATTGTGATTATTACCTTACCCCCTATCAGGAACGTGGCGTTCATAATTGTGAATATTTATGTAGGTATTGTGAAGAGTATCATCCCGACATGCAAAACAATGATGGAAGTAAAATTGAGTGTAATAAGTGTTATCGTACATTCGCTAATCAAACATGCTTTGATAACCACAAGTCAAAATAAAAAGGTAATCCTGTATGTGACTATGTACAACTTTGTCCAGAGTGCGGTGTCAAGATAGATATACGCAACAGAAGGTCTAAACATGTTTGTGGTAAGCATTTTTGTAAACTGTGTTTGATGTATGTGGATGTATTGCATTTATGTTTTGTAAAGCCAACAAAACCAAAACGGGTAGAGAATTTTCTGTATATAATATTTGACCTTGAGACAATGTTGTTGGAAATATATGAAAATGGTGAACGTGAGCATCAGCCCAACTTAATATATGCAAGTCACCGTTGCCATAAATGTAAAGATATCGATGATGAAAACCATAAATGTACTGTGTGTGGTAATTCAGAAGGTTATTAGGGATTTTGTATTTTATAACGTGGAGGTA
>JAGDQP010021496.1:0-31672 GCA_022664845.1 Lepisma saccharinum
GGACTTATACAACGCGAGATACAGATCACTGAAGCCATCTATTGGCAGAATAATGGATTACTTTTTACTACACCAGATATATAAACTGATTAATACACATGTTTAATATCTACCTCGGCCTGAGCCAAAGGGGGAGGATAAAAACTATCCCGTGTTCCTGTATAGGGCATTCATGTTGATTGTTACCCACATAGCACAAACACGTATAATAGAGATATGATTTAGAGGTTCAATACATCTAATAGATATGAAAAATTAAGCTAGAATACATATACTAGACGTATATTACAGGTTTATATGTCCACACATGTATAAGACATGTCTAGTTAGATATTTGTCATACATTTGGAAGACATTCGTTAGTGCGTGTGCGTGTCATTCCTCTTATTTTTGCCCATTTTTCGAACTTTTGAATACACACTTAACAATATTTTAGTATACTAAAAATTCACACTCGAGTAGTCTGTGCGTACGCATCCTCATCACTTACTAATCATAGCAAGTGATGAAGATGCGTACGTACAGATTACTCGAGTATGAATTTTTAGTATACTAAAATATTGTCAAGTGAGTATTCAAAAGTTTGAAAACCAAGGGCAAAAATTTAGAGGTTAAGAGGAATGCCACGCTACACGCACTAACGAATGTCTACCAATTGTATGACAACTACTTATGCCAGCCATCCCACCTGAGGTTTTTAGTGTTTTTCTCTGTCTCATGAGGCGAATTTACTTGTAATATATCCGTGTTGTAACTGAAACTATGTTAATTAGAAGGAATACTTTTATTTACTAGGCTTTTAGGATCTGCACTTCAACATTACAAATAATGAATTTCCACGTAAATGTGAAAGCATGGGCGAATTTAGAAGAGTGACTCGAACTTCTGAAATTTAGACTTGATACAAAATGTGCATAATTCAGGCGCAGTGATATGTATGTTATAAATTTTCAATTTTTGCGTTTAGGTATCTTTTTGGTAAGGTCGGAATAGGGTAGGGCAGGGAATAACACAGGTAGCGACCAGGGCCTTTATCACGGTACCATACCGACATTCGCTGTTCGGTGAAACTGAGGAACCCACAAGCCGGCTCAAGGCCTCACGCCAACCATCCTGACAGGTTTTCCAAGATCTTCTTGCGTCCTTCAGACTTTTGACAGGCTTATGTTATAGCTGCCAGTATATTGTCATTAAATATTTTTAAAATCTAACTCCATGGCTTATGGAACTCGCAAGTTTATCGCCGCCATAACAAACTTTCGCCAATGGATTCTATCCTTGGTAGGATCAAGCCACTTTTTCATCACAAACGGGGAACTGTCGTGTCTCAAGTTGGAGATCATCTTCCAGAAAAAGGAAACTTGTAGAAGATGCAGAATTCGCAGTATTCGGAAGACCTCGTTGTTTATTACTTTTCAAGAACAAAACATATTTCCACTATTATTGTAAATTTTTATTCATATGTGATGAAGAATTTGTAAGTCGAAATGTAAATATTATTCCTTGATGTTTTTTTTATTATTATTATTATACAATTGTTATGACCCAAAATTGAACAAATCAGCAATTTTGTGTAAAAAAAGATTAGAAATGAAAAGTTGTACCTACACTCTATGGGAGTAGCCGTGGCTTAGGCTGTAGGGCGTCTGACTACGAATCGGGCGGCCCGGGTTCAAATCCCGGCCAGGACACTGGAGAAAAGTCTCGCAGTGTTCCCATGCCTGGCGCTCCGAGGTCCACTCAGTTTCCTATCAAATTGAGTACCAGAGAGTCCTTGGTACTCCTGGGCACCTTGGGAAGGTAAATACGGTCGAGCGTAGAACTGACCACCCCACCTCACTTCGTACCGTAGGTCAAGAAAATGTGAATCGCTACCTGCACATCCCCCATGTGCCGTTCACGGCGCGTACGTATCGCACAGGGAATAACTTTACCTTTTTTAAAACCTTTACCTTCACTCTATTGATTTGCTTCAATCAAAGGCTCACTGGAAAAAAAATAATTCGAATTGTGCCCATTGGGGATATATAATTCCCAGGTGCAATGTGACGTCATCACCTAGACTAAAAATTCTGGTAACCATAATGTTATATTGGATTAATAACAGAAATTCAAACATGAAATAATTTGGACATGAAAGGGTTCGTTTTGATAAAATGGAATTTCAGAACTTCGTAATGTATCTTTCAACAAAGATGTACCTTACATTTTATTGTATTGCCATGGTAATGCTCCGGTTGGGGTTGTAAAATAGCTCGATAAATACTGCCTGACATCAGCTCCCCTGCTTTTGATTTGAATGTAATGAAACACTGTCAAGAGGACACTCACAAACGGTGTCAGTAAAACATATGCCATCTTTCGTACGTACGAAATTCATTCAGATCTCGAAATGGACCGGAGCAAACATAGTCTAGTGGTCAGAGCGTTGGACTCATGTCCGCGTGGTCCCGGGTTCAATTCCCGGCTGGAGTCCCACTTTTCGGCGTCCACCCAGCGTCGTGAGGCAAATTGGAGTCACGTGAATAAAGACGTGACGGACACACTCGGTCTGGTAAGCCCCTGATACGCCTGTTCGTAGTTAGGTACGCGCAGTGCTGATCACACAGTCGTTATCAGGTGGACGTAGTTCCACCAAACACGGACAGATGGCGTTGGGGCAGACTCAGGGCCTATAGGTCTGTTACGCCGGTGTTTTTTTTTTATTGAAATATCTTGAACCTGTATTATCTGGCATTACTAGTCGAATATGTTTGCCGTCAAGAGCTCCGATTACGTTGGGAAAATTGGTACGTTCACTGAATGTGTTAGCTATGTTCATCTAGTCTTCTTCTTTTATTTCATCCGGCATGTAAATTGATTGTAGTTTTCCCCAAATCTTGTCACAGCAATCTTTGACAATAGATCGAAGAGTAGAGGGTGCAATCAGGTATTCATATGATAGAACATTCAAGCTAATTCCAGGTGACAAGTACCGGTACCTGTTCCGTACACGGAAGCTGCTGAAGTACTTGATTGGAAGACATAAATGGGGATAGATAAAAATCCTAGCTCTAGTAATAAAGCTAACAGCACTTTTCATGCAGTCGTGCGTTCGTCATCGCAAAAATCGCGTCTCTCCATCTTTGTTTGTGTTCGTTGCGTGCACCAACTGTCACCATTTTTTGACCATGGATCTGCATCAAAGAGAGTATACTCGCCTTGGATCTGCATGGGTGATGAAAGAAGTTTCCAGTGGAAGCTGCCAGATGGAGGAAAATTTCCCTCGGCGTAGGGAAAAAATTGTTCAAAATTTGCCGAGAGAGAGAAACGGGATTTTTCCTTTAAATGGTTTGAAATGTAGGGAAATTCTTCTTGAGTATATTTCAAGTTTCAATTGACAGCATAGAAAATAAAGTTGCAATAATACATAACGCGGCACAATTGTCGTTATGAGAGCTAGAAACATACAATAGTAATATAACTCTGCTTTATGTCTGAAGCAGCAGCTTTCACAGTTTTCTTTTGCTTTTGAAACTAAACAGCTCTACACAAATTTTCTAAAACATCACAGTGACAGTTTAATTAATTTTTACGTTATAACAAGAGAGGATTGTGATATAAATAAATCGAGTCTTATAAATAAACACGATAAACTACACAGTAAATCAAAAAGAGTGAAATTCCGCTCGACTTGAGCGGTAAGAGGGACTTTTAGAGTGAATTTTAATCTGAGAAATTTCCGCTCGACAAAGATGGGATTTATAGTAGTCCATTTCGATGGGAACGTAGACATAATTTTTAGCTGAATTTGCATCTATTCAGATAGTTTTTGTCTTTTGGATTGGAAAGCGACGCAATGAAATGTTAAAAATGTAAAAAGAAGGTTAAAAAATCTCATACTCGAAAAGATTTGAACTTTGTACCTTCCGGCTAGCTATCCAATGTCTTAACCCTTCAGCTATCCCCCGCCTCCAGCAGTGATAATACGCCTTCAAAAGGGTTTCTTTCTTCTCGTCAGGTTTTTATGAAAAACGTTCAAAGATTTCTTGTCCATATCTTACTCCTGACATCTTGTGGTATCTTTTACTCACCGAACAGTTTTCTATCGTCATTTTTAACTAAACGCAACATTATAAATTTCATAGTCTTTCGATAACCTAGGCAGTAACAAATGACAGAGATCAAATTTGACTGGTAAACATGATGAACTGCAAGCCACGCTGAAAAGATGAGAAATAAACCAGTCTAAAGAGATGAGAAATCGTTTTTTCATGTTTGAAAACATAAATTACACACAAAAGAACGGAATTCCATAAAGAAACAGCAAATTTCTATCCAAATCGAGAGCGTTTTGTTGGAAGCCACTCTTTTCGGCTGAAAGTTTCACTCTATACCAAAGAGTGATTGCTCTTTCCGCTCTAAAAGAGTAAAAGTTGCGTCCTTTTGATGTAGTTTGTACATTTTGCAAGAAAGACAAATATGCTTTCAAGTTAGTGATAGAAAGAACACGGAAATATTAACTATAAGAGAGCATATCATTTTAATACTTCTGTGGGACATTTCAAAGGTTTATTCATAACACAATTCTTGTATTTCTTTTTCTGTAATTTGAAGAGACTTACGATAGCAGCGGTAGTAGTGGTAGGAGAAAAAAGGGAATTTTCATGAGGAAAAGGTAAATTCTGATGCTTCAAAAGGGAAATTCATTACCGATCATCTGGCAACACACTAGTGTTTTACCTCTCTGTCTATATCACTGGCTGCATTCAGCGCGGTGAGCGGGTCAGTGAGAGTGATCTCCAATGAGTGATGAACACACAGATGCAATGAAAAAAATACAAAAACGAAAATCGATGTTGTGTACAGCTGCCCCTCTTCCTTCGTGTTCGCGATCCGTATGTTCAGCTGGGCTTGCAAGTAGACGTACTGTAGATACCTGCTCATGGTTAAGTACTACATTTCTTACTAATCACACTCGGGGATACAATTTAGATACATCTCACACTGAAGAGAATAATATTAATAAACAAAAATGGTCAACTTAGGGAAGGGCAAAACCTCCCATTGGACCTAGCCAACCCTACTGGAGCGAACCTACTACTTAAAGGTCAACTCCAAAATATGAAAAACGCACAACTTTCCATCTTAAATACCTTCATTGGAAAAATAGGTACTTACGTGCAAAATCCACGTGAATCCATTCCAAGAAAACAAAATCAAACTACAACATGGGGTTGGGGCGGACAGATGACGCATCACGTGATTAGTGAAGAATGAATAGTCCGTTGGCACCAGTCCTTCGCAGCAAGCTTCCCTGCTTCGCAGTTTAAGAGATGACACAACAGAAGAAAAACACGGGGGTGGGGGGTACTTCCCGGTATAACCGAAATTAAACAGTGTTAAGAACACAATTTGACTAATAAAATGGTATTTTTTGTTGAATTTTATTTCCTTTCTTGTCCTGTATTCTCTCGCTAGTAATACTCATTTCTGCAGGTTTTGTGAGTGGTTGTAATGACCCAAAACATGTAGCTGGTAACACGTGCCTCCTTTGGGGGTAAATGGCAATTTATAGTAGCCTGTATCGAGATTTAAACCCTATGCGATCTGGTAATTATTTTCTAATATAAATTTTCCTCTATTAAAAATAATTCAATACATATTCTGAATTTTAGTTATAACATCTAAACACATTCAAATTTGCTAATGAGTTCGGGTTTTGAGCCAAAGTATCACTCGAATAATCGCTGAGTGCGATCGAGGGTTACAAGAAATTCCAGTCGGAATGGCCAACGTAAACAGAATTTAAAACCGCGCCGTCTCCCTGATGCTGATCTATAGTCTGCGACAGTCGCCAATAGATCGGCTGATTGGACTTTTTATTTTCATCACCTTGAAATAAGAACTGTTCGTTCTGGATGTATCTTTCTTAAGAACGTTCTCTTATTTGTAGGGAAAAGTTTTGACAAAACAGATGGGTGTACCACCAGCTCAGACTGAAGGTGCAATCAACCAGGCAGGAGTTGAATTATTTGCTGGGTGCACCTCAGAAGCAGTTTCGTCACTGTAAGTGGTGATTTCATGAATACCGTGCCTCCGAGTGGAGTCTGTTGAAAAAAAAAAAAGGATTTTTCTACGCTTCAATTAAGTTTGTTGCTCGTTTGTGGATTTGTTAAACCTAGACTGCAAAATATATAAGGTACCTCGCCTTATTTTACAGTTTTTTAGGTGTTATATAATAGTAGTTTAACCGTGTGCAACTTGCTTAGCAGAGCTATTTTGAAAACTTAAAAACTTAGGCAGATGGACAAAATGGGGAAGGAAGTTGTATGGAAAAGTGGGGTTCACTATTTGTATCGAGATTCTAAGTAGGTATCTTCTAAAACAAAACTGTTTTATATAACCTTCGAAAGAGACATTGCTCTGGAAATGCTCGAAGCTATTTTGCAATTTTTGTGAAACTTATCAAAGGAGAAATTTATGTTGTTAATTATTTTCTATGTGTCATGAAATGTACTACTGATTTAAATGACTACCCTATTTTATCATATCGGTTGAACAAAAAGGGAAAAACATTCTTTTTAAGGCAATTTCCAGAAGAAACTAGAACAGCACTGAAACATTTAACTATATCCCTGTGTAGCAGAAGCGTGAAAGTTTCATTGAAGCTAAAAAGCATTCTAATTGGTTGCTTAATATATATACACTGCACTCAATAAAGTTACATTACCCTGTTTTGTTCGAACTTTCCCCTAAATATCTGGTGTAGTACAAAATAATCCATTATTTTTCCATGACATTGAAGGCTTGACTTACCATAGTTAAAATGATCCGATTTAGGTCACATATGCGCCGTTTCGTTCGATAACGTGTTGAAATTTGGAAGGTAATATCATGATGCCTCTCTCATAGAAGCCGTTGTCCCTATTGGCAAAAAATTGAAACAGTCGATTTTCACAAGCCTCTCTTGAAGCGAATTTTTCACCAGCAAACGTGTTCGCCATGGACAGGAACAGATGGTAATCACTCGGTGCCAGGTCCGGACTATAAGGTGGATGCATAAGAACCTCCCAACCAAGCTCCCGGAGCTTCTGGCGAGCCACTATCGATGTGTGTGGCCTGGCGTTGTCCTGGTGGAACACAATGCCTCTCCTATTGGCCAAAGCTGGCCGCTTCTGGGCGATTGCTGCCTTCAGACGGTCCAATTGTTGACAGTATAGTTCCGAGTTAAGGGTTTGGCCGTAGGGGAGCAGCTCATAGTAGATAATTCCCTGCCAATCCCACCAAACACACAGCAAAACCTTCCTGGCCGTCAATCCTGGCTTGGGCACCGTTTGCGCCGGCGCACCGCGCTTCGACCACGACCGTTTTCGCGTGACGTTGTCGTAAGTGATCCACTTTTCATCACCAGTCACCAACCGCTTCAGAAATGGGTCGCTTTTGTTGCGATTCAGCAGCGATTCGCAGATGGAAATTCGGTCCATGAGGTTTTTTTGCGTTAACTCGTGTGGCACCCATACATCAAGCTTCTTTTTGTATCCAGCCTTATGCAAATGGTTCCACACGGTTTTTTGTGCAATGTTTAGCTCTTGGGCAATCGAAACAGTGCTTACATGACGGTGATTGGCTGTTACAGTATCAGGACCATAAACACTATTCACATTTGCAGCCGCCTGGCTTGCGTTTTCGCCTTTATCGAAGAAAAACTGTAAAATATAGCGTATTTTCTCTTTGCTAGTGTCCATTTTGACGCGCGCTCACACAACACTGAGTCAACTCATCACAACTATCTGAACAGTGTTTGTAGTACGCAATCTCATCGTTTGAACGCCATCTCGTTGAACCCGATCGGACTTATACAACGCGAGATACAGATCACTGAAGCCATCTATTGGCAAAATAATGGATTACTTTTTACTACACCAGATATTTTTAAAGATACCAAAGCCATGAAAACATTAACCGAATACTTACCCATTTACTTCCAGTTTGAATGAATTTATAAACCTAAAATCTTTACGTTTTAGTTCCTCGGGTGAATTAGTAAGTATTATATTTTTAAAACTACATATAGTGAACTACATTAACTAAAAATCAAGCGCTATTAACGAAAAATGGTTTAATAAATAAAAAAATAAGTAATATGTAATTTTTAATTGATAAACAATACAATTAAATATTATGATACAGGAATTAATAATACGATACTATACAAACATTAAAACACGATCCTCTTTTCTTACCACAACGAAAGTAAGTAGACAGTACACGACAGACATTCAAAATCGATGAGTGAAGGACCTAAAGAATTATTATGAAGACTTACAACCATGAAATCCGGAGCAATGGAGAAAACCGTCTAGAGGATATTTTTGTAATTTCACCCGTGAGAGTAGTAACGTTGCAAAGTGGTAACGGAAAAGTTAAAAATGTAGGTGGTCTGGAGAAGGGTTAAAGATAAACGTCAAATTGAACCGACAACAAAAGCTAAAATTTCGCATAAAAAAAAAAGTTGAAACTGCTGTGCGTAGAGAGGTTGTATGTTTTTTTAGGACTGAAAACGGATTTTAAAACCATTCAATATCTACGAAATTATGGAATGTTTTATTTATAACGCAGGCCGTACAAGGAATGTACACAAGGAACGACCTACAATAGCTACGAGTCCCAGAAAAGTAGAAACTGGATCAGCAACTTATTCATCGCAAGGTAGAAATTCTAGACACTTGAAATATCACATTTTTTAAACATAAAACATGCAATACCACAGTTAATGTTTATTGTACTATTTATTCTTCGTTGTAAAGTTATTTATCAAATTATATATCTGAAGGTAATATTAACAACCAATTTATGTATACAGTCTTGGAACACCTTGTATATAATTAACAGGGCCTAGATTTGGATGAAATGTCATTTATTTATCTTACAACACATTTCACACTCTGCAACATATAAATTATACACAGGGGCTCGTGGCTACAGTAACGTGTATTAGTAACTTTTATTCAATTTTAGCCTATTCTTAAGTATTATACATTTCTTTTACCATGTTTCTCAATTTTTTAAACAGTTTACGTTATTCGTATTTCTCACACACTTAAAACGTATTTATTCTAACCACTGCTGTAGAATAATGAGAATTTCCGACAATTCGGTGACCCACTACACTCTGACTCATTCTTCAAGAAAACTAATATCACTAAAGCAAAGGGATAAGTGTTTTATTTGACGGGGATTTTCCCTGATGCCTGAGGATATCATCCCAACCAGTGAAAACTTACAAACAACCACCAGTTTTAGGATCCTCCCTTCTTTATTTATAACAAATGGAACACTGAAGGGGATGAAGTTGTATGTAAGATAAAATGAAGTGTATGGGCGGTACAGAATCAGACACGCACTATGGCTTACGCCCGTCCCGATTAAGTTTTATGTAGATGTATGTGTAGAGACTGCGATTGCGTGTCTGATTAAAGTCGCGTGTAGAGTGTAGTTGTGTTCGTCATGTGTGACGAAAGCTTGAGTGATTATAAAACAAAAGACGCATAACATGAGTGCATACAGTTTTATTTGCCAGCACAGCAACCATTAAAGTGTAGGTGGCACAGTCACATCTGACTGGGCGATAACGGAAGATCAGGATAACGTTAAGAGCACTCTGTTTCGATAGGTGACGATCTAAGTCCGAATTTAGCAAGGGCTTCACAAGACCAGTCTCAACCCGCTTACTAGTTAGTCGAAAATTTGTTTCACTTACTTACTTACGGATCTCGCAAGTTCATCGCCGCAGCAACAAACATTCTCCATAGGATTTTCTCCTGAGTAAGATCAAGCTAGTTTTCATCACACACACCTACTTCTGGAAGATCCCTTCTAATATTATCCTCCTAACGTCGTCTCGGTCTTCCTAACGGTTTCTTTCCTTCCGGTTCAACTAGGACAATGGAATATAATCTTCGTTTCTCTCCCATCCGAGCTACATCGCCTGCCCACCTTAGTCGTCGCGATTTAATTATTCTTACAACATCGGGTGAGTCGTCGAGTCCGTGAAGTTCTTCATTACGTAGTCTCCTCCACTTCCCAGTCATCTCATCTCGTTTCGGCTCGTATATCTTTCTCAACACCTCATTTATTTCACTGCAGTAGCTAAAATTGAGTTCTGATGAATCTTTCAAATATACTGTACTGTCGTTATTTTTCTGATTGTTGATCATTTACTTACTTGCTACTTGAACTGTGAACACTGATATCCTTTCTATCTTTTTCTAACCAAGCAATTTCACAAACTTTCTCGTTATTATAACAGGAACATAACAGGGTTTTATTTGTAGGCACCATCACAGCATTTGCTTGGTATGATTGAGGAAAATACCTGGAAAACACCTCCGTCAGGAACGTGGGTAAGCAGGGATGCTATCCCCCCTCTCATCTCCTTTATTCATATCATAATAAAATCAGAAATAAAATAAAAGCATCAAATTCATTTACAAGATGTTTCCGCAAAGCCGAATTTTGTTTGTTTTTTAAGAGCAAGATCACATCGGAGTGGAGCGAAGAACTGCTTTTGTATATAGGATCCCTTAGTCTGCCATTGCATTCAAACCAAAGCGTGGTTAGGATTCTACGTTTATAGTAAGTACTGTACTTAGAAGCCACGTACTCGATTAAGAGGAACATCACAAATCATCAACAACTAGGTAATAATCTGCATGCATGATGTTCACAATAAACGATATAAACATTTTCACTAATGAACATAAGTATTAGAAATAGGCAATTTGTATTAATTAAAACATAACATTTTAATTTTAAGTGAACTTTTCTGAGAGATCAGATTATTTACAACAGCTTTCCCTTTTCTTTTTTCAGTTTGGACTCAAGGAGTTGTTATGGCCTGAGTCATCACAAGTATGAGGGATGTTGTTCCTCAGCAGCAAGCATGTTCTGGGGCAGTGATACGGGATATAGCAGGCAGGTTTGTAAATCAGGTAATTCCCTAAAGAAAACATAAAAGTCGGGATGACTGGCTGCAAAACTCGAACCTTGTACCTCCCCAGCTTTTCTCACAGATTCTATGCAAATGTCATTAAATATGAACACTGATTTTGTGCAAAATGGAAATTAAAATACTAATAATTTCATGGAGACTGAGTGAACAACAGAATGTTTTAGAAGTTTCAGATAACCTTTTTGAAACCTTTAGGTCACCAAAATCCGGACTTTGTTAATTAGTACAAGCATTTCGGAACATAACTAGAAATAAAAATTCTTTCAGGGTCCCTCAAAAGGCTCAGAGGATGAGAGAATAGAATGCATGAGAGCATGTTGCTCATACTCCTCCTCTGTAGAAAATGCTTCAATACACACACTGCAAGGGAACACTTTAGTTTCAATATGGTTCTCTCGATGCTTGAGGAATGCACTCTCTATACTGAACGCACGACCACATGTTTCACAAACAAACGGCTTTGTTCTCACATGACGATGATACACATGAAGCTTTCGCGCATGAGACGTTTTGAACATCTTGGAACATAAAGAGCATTTAAATGAACGGGTACTGATATGCTGAGTACTATGCATCTTCAAACGGAAACTAAATTGAAACGTTTTATCACATACCTCACACCTAAAGGGGAATTCGTCAGAATGATGATCCTTTTCATGGGCAGCTCTGGCTCGTTTCGACTGAAACATTTCATCACAAAAGGTACACCTGATACGATCACCCGAATGTTCGTTGTTCATATGGAGTTTAAAACATGTACTGGTCTCAAAGAGCTTCTCACATAAATTACACTTCCATAACTGATCACCACTATGCATTTTATTTACATGGTGACGTAATTCCAATTTGTTAAAGTACCCCATTCCACAATTGTGGCACTGGAATGGTTTCTTACCCATGTGACGTAGTTCGTGCTCTTTTCGGTGTGGTCTTTGTGTGAACGTCTTGTCACAGTATCTACACGAAAACGGACGAAGTCCCATATGGATATTTCTGTGGGTTCTCAACGAATTTTTAGACATGAAGTGTTTATTACACAAGTCACACTGAAACTGGGATACCTGCTTCAGTTCTTCTTTTGTGTGAGATTTCTTGTGTTGTACCAAATAAAAATTTTCGTTAAATCCTTCACCACATATCCTACAAACAAACTTAAATTTTCTTGAATGTGTTCGCCTATGTTGTCTGAAGTTACTATGATCTCGAAAGCGGGCACCACAAACTTCACACTGAATCCGGAATTCCTTGATCGAATCGTGACACTTCATATGGTTGTTCAATTCACTTGCTAACACGAAACTCTTGTTACAAATCGAACACTGGTGCTTGCGTTCGCCAATATGCACTAATAAGTGTCTTTCCAGAACAGAAAAATTTTTACCGAACGTTTTACCACAAATTTCACAAGAGCAAATCATTTTATCTTTGTTCTGTTCATGGATCACTTTGTGATTTTCTAAGTAAGATTTAAATTCAAAATATTCCAGACAAATGTCACATTGAAATTGTTGTTGGTCAACATGATGTTGGCTAATTTCATGCGTATCCAGATCAAATTTTTTAATAAAACTTTCGTCACATGTTTTGCATTTGTATTTTCTATCCCAACGTTGTTGCCCTTTCTCTGGCTTGTGAGTCAATAGGTGTATATTGAAATTTACACTTGAGTTGAAAGAAGCGTCACAAAATACACACACATATGGCTGCATATCGTCCTTTCCCTTTGCGCGCTGCTCCAGTGCTTTGTTTTCGGTCGCCCGATTGGCAAGCCTTTGGAGATATACAGCTTTATGACGAACTCGTAAATGCTGCATTAAACCAAAATCTGATCCAAAGGTTCGATAACACACTTCACATTGAGGTTCGATAACTGGCGGGGTTAGATTTTGAATTTTTGTACTCTTTTTAGCAATTTTATTAATAATTTTTCGTGCTTTCTCTTGTAGAAGCATTTCCATTGTTCTGAACCCCTTATTTGCTTTAAAACAATAAGGTCTTCTGTTTGATTCGGTTTCAGTGTTCGTTTGTTTTGTTGCTGGATTCGGGAAAAAGTCTCCTACGATGGTAGCAATGAAGTAAGGTGACTTCTCCATGAACGTTTCCGTAGCTCTGGTGTCCGATGTTCTTGCCACTGAATCTTTATTCATTGGAGCGCCAATCATTTGGATAAATCTGAAAAGAAGTACAATATTTTCATTATATCTACCAATACTTTCCGCACAGATAAGGTTAAACTTAAAACAAATCTTAATGGAAATAACATTATAAAGCTATCCCCCCCCTCATTTATGTGACATTTTTCCGCCAAAAGTTATGTGCGATAGTACAATGCTTGCTATCAGTCAAGAATAAAGACTTTCCTTTAAGTCACAGCATATTACATCTTTAGCTCTGAAAATAAAACTAATCGCGAGTATCTACACACATTTATAACTAGTATATAATCATTAAAATCGTGATTACTCACTTGTCATGCTTTTCAATGAGTCCTTAATTATTATAAAATGTGTGTGTTACAGGATACAAATAAAGACACACCTGATACTCGGAATTAATATCACTGAGAAGACGCTTAGTTATCAAACCTAATAACGACGAAAATACTGGAAGATACAATGACTGGGAAAATGAAAACACTTTTTTTTTTTTTTTTTTTTAAAGAAATCTGTACAACCATGAACGGAATACAAAACACGACTACAATCATTACATTGCTTGTCTTTATAGGTGCTGTAACAACGCGAAATATTATTATATACAATTATTAACGTACATTGGTCAATTGCCTTTCAGATTTAATTACATATATCCGAATATTTCGTATTCTCTGCAGAAATATTTATTTTCTTTATCATACGTGTTCAATATTTTGGATATCATCCCGTTTCTGAATACACACTAGGCACGAAATATTGTACCATTTATTTTATGAATAAGAATAATTTCCGACAAGACTGGTACAGAACTGATACGTAATCAAACACTAAAGTCTGGAAATTTTTCCCTAAAGGATAACGGGTACAATATGAACAGCGAGTGTCCTCTCGACTTTTTAGGGATGCGTCTTCGTGCTGCTACAGAAGACGTTTCGATACAAATCTTCAGATAATACATGGCGTAACTGCACGATTTTGACACTGGGTTGCAATCTAATTTTGGTTTCCTTCAGAAAACTATCTATTTGCAAGGAAACCACCGAGCCCCTACTGCACGGAACATTTGTTTTTTATGTAATGACGGCCCTGCTCATCCCATGTGGGCTCTGTGGTGGGCAAACACCGTATACATGGATTTTCTCTAGGTTCTTCCGTTTCCTCCCAATTTCTTTATTATATCACCCATCATCATCCGTCCGGCCTGAGCCAAAGTTGCCTAAAGGCCTTAAAACTAAATTTAATTCATGTAATGGCGGATCGGTTTCCCGATATTCATGAAGTGAAAGTGGCAGAATCTGTTTGCCTACAGGCTGAATATTAATCCTTGTGACTGCTCCCGTGTTGTTTCCTCGTAAAAGACATTAGAAAATGTATTTCAACTTAAAAGCCCACATCATGCACTAGGGCAAGATTTGTGTCGAAGAGTAATCACAACGTAATGACGCGTCTCCAACAGCCCGGTCACATTGTACATTTTATCATGCAAGCTTTGGTGATTAATTCTTCAATTCCATCTCAACCCTATCACTAATAAATGTTCTACAAACAAAATAAATGGTGACATTTTGTGCACCACTTTGTAAGTACCTCAACAAAAATAGTAATATAGTAGTTTTCTAATAGTGCTTTCAACCATGGTAATGTTATTGTAGAAATATTTCACTTGCTTGTAACATACAACTCTTCTCTCTATCCTATATATTTGTATTTTAGTGTTTCCGTTGTGAGCTATACTTCATGTTGATATAATCAAACAGTAAATGTAAATTGCATTAATACGTATTAAAGGGATCCAACATAGATGGGTAATTCAATTTTATATGAATCAATTGAGGAATAAAAAAAAATCATATTTATTTGAAATCGACGTCCTTTGTGTTTCCTCTGAAGAGTTCCAACACCACAACAATACCAGTTCAATACGATAATAGTTTTTGTAAATGATGAGAACGAACGTAACAACATTGAACGGACGCACGCTTATCTCAGCATGAAAGCGATGTCAAATTAAAGAAGTTGACAAGGTCATGGTAAAGCGCATACATGAAGAACTCTGTGTGAAGTAGTCTAGTTTCTATTAAAATTTAAAAAATCAGTTCAAATAAATAAAACTTAAAGACACATTTCTACATATACTAGTCAATAAACACGATGCTTTTGTTTATAACAGGTTCAATAATTAAATAAAACAACAAGGCAGAAACTTAAAATTCTTATAAAGTATTTTGTTTTACTAGCTTACGTATTATCTATTTCATCAATGCTCTCCACCTTGTAAGAAACCTTCTTGTGCTGACAACTGCCGCATTTCTCCCGTAAACAAATATCTTTGTAAGCTTCACATTAAACAGTTTTAATTGCTTCATAAGCTGTATTTTCTTTCCCACTGTCCCATTTTGGCACTCTCAAAATTCAATATTTGCACCACGCGTATAACATTAAACATATATAATGTGTATACCATAAAAGCTACTGATAAAAGGTTTAGAATTTAGATAAATGTGTTTAAAAAATAATGAGCATCACCAAATTAGATGCATTGTTAAGTATGGCATTTCTAAGTTTAAATTCTGTGAGATAAATGATTAGAAATATTGTAATATGTATGGGCCACACATGGTACGTTTACTCCCTTCACATGATAATCTACGGAGGTGAAAATTAGCGCTTTTAATGTCCAATTCTCAAAGTTGCCTTAGACTGGATTCTTATCACGCTTATATTGAACACTAATCCTTAAATAGTAAAGATATGGCTAACCATTAAGAATATGGCTAATAATTAAGAATAAAACTACCAGAGGTACGGAGGTGACACTAGTGTGAACAAAATTACTGAGTAGAAACTAAACAGAGGCCTTACCACATTGCCACTTGTTTGCAGGGTTCCGCAGACGAACAATGTATACGGCTACACTGAAAGTGTGCTGAGAAAATACGGCGTAATTTTTAATTTTTTAGAACACACTTGCACACAGACAACAAAATAATGATTTTGCTCGATTCTTAACAAATTAATAATTTAGATCTCAAACTATGTAGCTTTTCAAGTTTAAGGATCATTTGATTTTTAACTGACCATCAATATATAACTCACATTACGATTTCCACTTACATAGAACGCCTTAGATATATCGTCCAATCGGTTAAGAGCCCGAACGGTCGGCTGAAAGGCTTCTTGCCGCGAACTAAACATCTCGCCATATATTCGGCGTTTACTGCTGGTTGTAAGGAACGAACCTCCTTACTTTGAATAATAATAAACATATTACTTTGAAATATAAAAAAATCCTTATACAAGGAAAGCTACTATTTAATCCTATCGGCGACGCTGTATACACACAAAATCGTTCTTAATGTAGACCAGACTTAAATCATTACCAAAGTCGACCAACGAGGTATTACAAGTTATCTTCGTAGTAGGCTTTGAATAGAAGTGTGTATTATGACGCTGTACCAGAATACGTATGACTTTGTGTATTGACTTGTTCTTGTATTATGGTTTCAAATTTTCCGAGTATGATCTGTTGTATTACTTGACCCAACAGATGTAGTTAAACTGGCTGTTGGGTTAGAATCTGTGCAGTCAAAAAGATACGGAGATACACAGTTTAAATGATTTCCTTGTATATTACAGTAAATGGGTGCACGTAAACTTAACTTCGTTGGAATTGTCCGTAACCTCCTAACCGGGCTTGATCTTTTAAAAACTAATTTTTGTTAATGTGGACTCCAAACCACTCCGTTCAATGGAATTCACTGAATTTGAACCCAGGACGATTTCAATCATGCGCACAAAAAGAAGCGTGTTTATCATTGGGCTAATCAGGAGCCCACTGCTAGTAGGTTTCACCCCTGAATTCATATAATGTAAAAGAACATATAATCGGTTGAGTGGCCTCTTCTTTACCTTAATCCATATCTATCACCGGTCAGAATTTAGAAGTTTAATTTACTATCAGCAGCAACCAGATAAAAACATCTGGAAAACACTTATCAACAATTCAGTTTATTGCGCAACAAATACATAAACTCAGAACGTTCTCACGCAATACGTACTTGAAAATATGGAACAGAACGCTGAAAGAAAATATTTAATATACAAAATAACCACATTCTGGAAACTTATAACAGTAACATAAAAAAATATTCAAAGCCAGCTTCCATATATACGCAGGCCTTTTACACTGTAGATCACTTGTTACCCACTGATATTACCACTGTATCAGATATCACTATTCAATAGCTAACTAATCAGTCCGGCCGAATTGCTCGGAACACGCATGTGCCATTGGAAGTGGAAAACGTAGGAAACGCGATCTGGGGTAAAATATGTGATTACCAGGAATCACTCTCAGTATACGATACAATTTGCTTGGTGACGTGAGAACCACAGTGCTACGAGACAAACTGTAGTTACCATGTCAAAGCGGCTTTAAACATACTTTATATGAAGGTATGCGGCTTTAGTTCCTAAGAGCAAATACTCCAGGCATGAATCGATATATTTCTCTCCGTTTTACATTCTCCTCTAACAAGCGAAAGATCTCAGAGAATAATTCAGCTAAAACTGCTCTGAAGAACTGCTACTACGGCAGGTCACTTTCTGTGAGTAGTAGTGATAGTAGTAGAAAGCAAAATAATCCACGTTTCGTTCTTAGAAAGTACCTGATTGACGGGTTATGGAAAGTAGACAAAATATTATGTTTTCGTAATGGTATTCAACGTTAATCATGCTTAAGGTTGCTTTGCCACGTAAACTGTAGTACCCTGTTTCTTCCTACATGACCAAACAGGTAATAAATAGGACATGATGCCAGTTAATCACGTGTTTTACCACCAGAGTGCGTGTCCAGTGGTTTCAACTGTTAACACCACTATTGTCAGTATATTTATTCAACCCTCGTACATTTAGTTGAAAGATGAACAGGAAAATTGATCAGAAACATTAAGAGAAAATATAAATGATTCAACAGCCCATCCTGACAAACAATATTCTAAGTAGCTCCTTGTAAAGAACATAGCATGGTCCATTTTTGATCCCGATAGTAAATTATCAGAACAAACTTTTTATATGTGACACAAATTGTTTTGAAAGCATACTGTTTTATTCATTTGTCCAGTCTTTTGAGGTATTTAACCAAGAAAATTTTGTTGTAAATATCACTCGAACAAGAAAATAACTGGAATTTCAAGTTGTGAAAAGTACTGTTCATTTTTTTTTTTAATGTTCTTTTTCTATACAAAAATATAGAGTAACAATTCAGCTTGAAAATGAAACAAGTTTGTATCATGATAAAACATAATGAAAAAAACTAAGAAAAGTGACTATTTTTCAATTGATGTAGGAAAGTACCCTGATTATTTCAAATACAAACTTAGAATGCATGAAAAATAACATAAGGGAACAACGTAATTTATGGTGAAAGATACCTTTTAAACAGTTTTTAATTAATACACAAGAAATTGCAGTTTTTCATTAAGGTTTTTTTTAACAAAAACGTTAACATTTTTCATTTGGAAGCATGGAAACAAAACACACACACAAAAAAAACATAGGTGAACAATGCTTTTTTTTCTTTTTAAGAAAAAAAAAACTATCCGCTTTCATCTAACATAATTTCTGAGAATGTAATCAAATCACAAGTATTAATAGCCGCTGGATCACATCCAAAATGCGAGGGCAGATGATCTTTCAAATCAGAATCGCTAAATCTTTGCCCACATAAATAACACATGACCATATCTGGCTCAACCAGAGAGAGACTGTTTTCTGAATGTGTAATAATACTATGTTTCGGTAAAGAATCGTTTGAAGAGAATACTGTGTTATTATGCACCTCGGAAGAAATTGATGATTTGTCTTGCGTATGAACATGCATATGAAGTTTTAGGTATTTTCGTTTCTGAAAAACCTTTGCACAAATCGGACAGCTGCAAGATAAAGGCTCTGAATGTGATTTGACATGAACATTAAGACTAAGTTTCGATCTGAAGCCTTGATTGCATTGATCACATGTATACGGGGTAATCCCTGTATGAAGTCTCTCGTGAACATCCCTGTCCTTTTTAGCGCGGTACCACTTAGAACAAAACTTGCATTGGTAATTTTTCTCTCCGGTGTGGTATTTCAAATGAGTCGACAGATGACTGCTCTGAACGAATCGCTTTTCACAGATTCCACATTGGAAAGGACGCTCACCGGAATGTGTTCTGGTGTGCACGTGCAGGGAATGCTTCGATGCCAACTGCTTCCCACAAATGGAACACTTCAATCGTACTCTCTCTTCAATGGGACTCTCTTCGTGTAACTTCAAATGCGATTTCCAACACTGCTTTTTCTCGAAGGTCATATCACACACCTCACACTTGATAGCAGCACCACCAACCACATGTGTGGACATATGTGACTTCAAATACCATCTCGTGGTGAAGCTACGACCGCATCGGTCACAGATAAAAGCTCTGACGTCCGAATGAATCTGTGCGTGACGACGTAACAAGGCCATTTCATGGAATTTTTTCCCGCACACACTACAAGCATGAATCCTACTGACCTCATCTTCCATGTGACGTTTCATGTGACTGTTTAAATGGCTCATGCGATAATAGCGTTTCCCACATAAATCGCATAAAAATGGCTTGTCGTGCGTATGGCTTTGGTAATGGATTTTTAGATCGCTGTTGCTTCGGTACGTCTTATTACACACGTTACACCGTAACGGGTTTGGGTGCTTACGAAGATGCCTCGTCAACGACACTTCTCGTTTAAATTCTTTGGAACAAATATGACAAGAATGAGTTTTAGAAACAGTATGTTTCCTGCTGTGTATCGCCAGTCCAACACAGTTTCGAAATCCTTTGTTACACGTTTCACATATGGAAGTTAACTTTCCATCGCTACAAGTTTCCAATTTTTGTTTCGAATCATTTTTAGCTTTAGAACAATCTTTCAAAGGTACCTTCTTCTGTTCCACTATTTTCTTATTGATTTCACCGTTACATTCGATTATCCAATTAACTTTTGCAAGTACTTGAGATCTCAGTGATGAACATAAAGAATCTAATTGTTTTGAAGGTTCGAAACACAATTTACGCTCTCGTGAACACCTAGATTTTTTCTCTTCATTGCCGTAAGGGATGATCTGTAAACAAAATTCGCCTAAAATTTGAACACGAACCACGTGACTATCTAATGGTAAATTCCCTTTTACGTTATCTACAAAATTAGGGCTACGTACAGTAAAATATTCGGTTTTAGAATTAGTTCCCATATCACTGACCGCACAACTCACTTTATCGTTACTATTCGCAATAGATCTATCGTTATTAATTGTGTTAAAATTACTTTCTAAACGAAATAACACGCCACTATCATCTTTACAGTTTCTATTAATTCTACCACCCGAATTCAGTTCTAACCTATTCCTCCTATTAACTTTGGTTAAAAAAATTAAATCAGTGCGTGTATTTGATATATTTTCCTTTATGTCCGCAAGTTCATTTTTACCATCCCTGGTGTGCGAAGTTGGTACAGGAATTTTACAGGATTGCGGTGAAGAAGGTTGAAGGTCTCTGGTTGGAAAGGTCGGGTTCGAGCAGACTGGATTAACTTCAATATTAACATCTGGATGATCAACTGACTGCAACAACCAATTAGTACTGTTATTATCATCATCATCATCATACCTGCCGTCTGAATTTGATTTACTTGAGAAGAACAATATATAACGACACCTGTAACAACGAATCAACAGTTAATCATTCTTGCTACATTTTTTCAAATCTAAGAATCAACTACTACATGGAAAAGTACTGTTATAACAGCTTACACTATTAGCCGATATCATTTATGGTATTTAGGTTCTTAACATCGCATATATTTTAAACTTCTTTTTAGCACCTGACTGCAAACAATAATCACTATCTGTCCTCAAATTTCTGAGTACAAGTACAACGTGAATTTTCGAATAAAGCTACCAGCACAACGCTAAGTTTATTCACCGTATATATAGAAGACTTCTTAAACAGATGAGTTCTTAACACTCTCGCTTCCACAGTGTAAGCGGTCTTAGGTTCGATCCCCGGGAAGAACTCTAAATGTCGGTGTTACATAACATCATGATGCCAACTAAAGTTACTTAAATTAAGAAGTAGCGGACTCCTGTCTCGAAACTAAATACAGAGACGATGGAGTCATTGTGCACCACGTGACATCCTCTTTTAACAAAAGTAGAACTGGCAGGGCAAGGCGCTATATGGGCTTGTTAAGTTTTATGTTTAGAAAGATTTACGCAATGAGATTTTCTTATTAATTCCGAAATAGCAATCTGCGTATTGTGTTCCAGGTAGAAGTAAAGAGTAGAATTCACCGTCGACATAAAATATTAAAGTTGACTTCAAAAACAAAACGATTAAATGGCTAAGTTAAAAGTTCGTCAGTAGATTTTGAAGTCTATCGATCTGATCGTTTCAACAAATTTGCTTTTACTTTCCTAGGATGTATAAAATTATATCACGAGGGTCATTTCAGAAGAAATGCACAGCATTTTTTTTTTTTTCAATTTTTATTCTGCGCCTTTATTATTTTTACAGTATGTTGATTTAATCTTTAGGAACAAAATGCCGCTTTTCCACATAACTTCCGTTCCTATCAACTGCTTTACGCCATCTTAAAACAAGTATCTGTATACCTGCACGGTAGAAGTCTGGATCAACACCCCTGAGCCACTGTTTAGCACACCTTTTCAACCCCAAAAGTTTCAATAATCTACATACACTTGCTTCTTCTACTCCCACTTGCAGTGATAATTCTTTCACTGTTATTAGTCTGTCAGCTAAAAGAATGTTATAAACGCGCTGCACATTGTCAGAAGATTGTGTAGTGTGCAACCTGCCGTTACGAGGAAGATCCTGAATATTGGCGTACCCACTTTCACCAGACATTGTTTCCCCAACCATTAACTGTACCAGAGGCCGCGGTGGCTCAATTGGTAGAGTTTTCACCTCTGGTGCTAGGGGTCATCGGATCAATCTCTGCTCATGCCATGTGGACTTTGTGGTGGACAAACGCCGTGTGCGTCGGTTTTCTCGGGGTTTTCCCGTTTCCTCCCACTTTCTTCATTCCACCAATTCATCTCATCATCATCCATTTGGCCTGAGCCAAAGTTACCCAAAGACCTAAAAAATTAAATTCAAATTCACTAACTGTAGTGTGTTCGACAGCATCATCTCCATACACCTTTCTCAATCTCTTGTGAATGTTTTCAGTCGATTCGTTCTCTCAATACAGGAACTCTATTAAAGCACGTTCTTTCAGACGAATATCTGGTGCAGCAGCCATCTTGAAGGAGCGCCACGCATGGGAACAGGTTGAAGTAATTTTAATACATGCGGAAAGAATGCTTCTATGAACTCTAAAATAACAAGCGTGTGGAGTGGCAATTGGAATTTTAATTTAAGTTCTGCTATTCTTTTGGAGTGATCCTCGTAGTTTGAAATGGAAAATACTCACTTGGCATCAAAATCTTCAATGTAGTCAATTTAAAAATCATGTGAATAGCCAATTACTTTCCAGCATGCATGCTCATCAACGGGGCCGCACACCAAAGCATATTGAAACAATAAATATATAGAAAGTAGAAGTACAGCAAGAAGAAGAGACAAAGGAAAAGAATGTACTGTAAAAAGACTTATAGCACTTTCATTGGAAGGCATGCAGCTTTCTAAAACTTAGTGGAAGTTTTCGAGCTAGTAAGAAGTTTCATATTCTGGGTTCTAACTTGATCGTTTATTGTTTTTTTTTTTTTTTTTTCCTTCGGCAGGGGGAAAAAATGCCATATGAGTCCTGATCATAAAGAAGAGTGTGAACTCATTACTACAATTAAAGTATAGTCTAAAGTCGTACCGAAGTTTGAAAATCTAGAAAATTGAAGTTATGATTGGCAGTATGAATAGTAGGAAAGAATTATCTATGACTTGCCTTATAGCAATTGCAATAGTACGAGCTGAACACAGGGCAAATGGTGGCATAAAACTAATTACGATGCTATTTTTCCTTTGTTTTCTCGAATTATTCATTGTACCCTTTACCATGAAACAGTGACAGAATGTGTGTCACAACAATTGTGGACTTTTAAAAGAATGTGCAGAAAACTAAATTAAGCTACATTTGGAAGGAAATTAACATAGCTAGGAGGATGGCGAACATTCAACTGACACAATTTTAAAAAGGAGTAATGTAAAACGTAGTTGAGAATAAATTTAAGTTTCACTTACCGCAGCTTCATTCTAACTGAAATTATTACTGTAGTTAATCAGAAGAAAGAAAAAGCCTTAATTTTATAAAATTCTACCTACCACCTTTCCATTTCGAATATAATCAGTAAGAATTGAAACTTTCATCAAGTCTATGTTATGAACGTAAATGTGGACTACGATTAGTAAGTTCACAAAGATAAGATTGGTTACCTGGACGGTACATACCAGTTTTGAAACTCATATTGACAAACTATTACTTCGCAATGATGGAGTACATTTTATATCAGGAACTGATATGAAAATGCAGTGTTATCACAGAGGGCGACTCCACTCCAATTTATAACTGAATAAATATTTCAGTTGGTGTTACACTATTCATTACTTACGATCTAATAAATACATTAAAATTATTTAAATAATGTATTCCCTTTCCATGACAACAAAAGCTTTTTTTTTCGTGAAACACATATTCTAATTATGAACTATTTTCTCTTCAATTCTCGCCACCAAAACCCGGGAATTCTTCTGTTTCAAAATTCATTCACAAGAAAACTGCATTGCTGTCTGTAAATGACTGTGTTTCTTACATCTTCTTGAGCAGTGTCTTGTAAAGAACACAGACTGATCCAATTCTTTGGTTACGATGCATTTGAATACATCATAACTTAGTGTAATTATTACGAAAGTAACATATTTAGACAAATACTTGCTGTATTGTATTTACTGTATCTGGAATGTATTTACTGTAGAGAGGGTAAAAAAAATTACAACATAACTAAAAAAGAAAACCTGCATAAGTATCCGAATACCCTCAAATTTATAAATTACACCCCCACCCCCACCCCGCCACACACACACATACTGACAGTACTTAAACACAGCATTAGTTACACGTATAAAACTTTATTTCAAAAAGAATATAACTATGAACAGCAGAACCTGCTACGGCACCAATTTCAGATAACAGAAACTGTATTTTCTTTTATGGGGAAATTAATACAAAACAACAAATTATTTTTTTAAAAAAGAACTAATTGTTGTAGTTCATAAACTTTGGGTTATCGGTTTGAAGAAAAGTTTTATGTAACATCAAAAATCTATAGAAAAAGAAGAATAAGGGATTTTGTCTGATAAACAAATGCTGAAACAAACTAGTTTTCAGTAAATTAATGTTTTTATCGTCTAAATTACCTTAAAATGGGTAATTTTATGCTGTAATAGCGCTCAGCGATGATAACAGAGAAGTGATTACAATATATAATCAGTTATATTTTCTTGATAAAGGCAAAATCTATGAAATTACTTAAACAATATAAGTAATCCTATGTTTATGGAATAAACAGATTTCACCTCGCTTGGAAAGCAAGAGGATTTGGGGCAGTTACGCAAGTGTCAGAATACCCTAAAATTAAAAATTTACTTCCAAACAAGCAAAAATAAATAAATAAAGATAGTAGCTTAAACACTGCATTAGTCACAAGTATATAACTTTATTTCAAAGAGAAAATAACTGAGAGAAACAGAACCACACCCGAGAATCAGAAAGCAAAAATACTAAATAATGACATATTTCTACGTACGGAGGACAAATGTTCGGAAAAGCAAAATGCACCTATTTATACAGTCCTATATTAACTCCCTAAAGTACTTTTCCCATTCCTTTACGGCTGGAAAGGGAAATTTCCACGAAACGGAACGCTTTACCTTTGATGCTGTACCCATTTTGATCTATGATTTATTTAAAGTGACAAGACGAAACAGAAAGGGTTCCAGACAGGCAAGAACCGGAACGCCGTTTCGGTCAGCTGCATTCCATTTAGAGCCCTGTTACTTTCATATCTTGGAACTGTCACTTACCTATTTTGGAATCTTAATTTCAACTGTTTTACGTACATTGCCAAGTCATATGGTTAGAAGTAAACGTATATACAATATTACTGAAACTGTTTGGTTAACATGTTGATCAAAATGTGCACGTATAGTACAAGATTGACACGCTGATCGATACGTATATGAACTGTGAAATTTATTAATAATGTATTGAATAAAAATATTAAAATTTTTAATCTTTTTTCTTTTATTTTTATTTGAAATAAGTAATGAGAGACAAATGAGTAACGCAAACCGTAACATCTTTCATAATATAGAATTTGAATTTAGTTTTAAGGCCTTTAGGCAACTTTGGCTCAGGCCGGATGGATGATAATGGGATGAATTGGTGGAATTAAAAAAAGTGGGAGGAAACGGGAGAACTCCCAAGAAAACCCAAGCACACGGTGTTTGTCCACCACAAAGCTCACATGGCATAAGCAGGGATCATAATATAGACCCCCACCTTTGTCACACTACCTTGTCTACCTGAGTGTCCACTATTTAGGTAAGACAAATTAATCCTCTGAAACCTCCCTTATTTATTAGCATAACAAACATCACTTCCTCTTTAGATTAAAAAAGCAATCAGATAGGAAAACCGAAAGTTATGAATTGGTCTGGGTTCGTTGACTACTTAAAGAACATCGTGTTAGCTTGAGAGAACTGAAAAGAAACACGTAGCGAGGACCATCCTCGCTATCACCAAATCTCATAACAATATGGCGTTTGCAAACACTACAAGTTTCGACAACTTATGTAGTGGTTTCATTAGCTGAGAAGGTAGGGTTAAAGTCTGCAGAGATAAATGAAGTCGTCCAACAAGTTGACCTTTGTCCGCGCTCTATGCTGGTGGAATAAAAAAATGGCGGTTCTGAGCGGAAACAAGGTAGGTACAATGTTGCCAGTATATTGAGAAATGGAATGTTATCAGATACTGAAACAAATGGACTTCGTAGAGAAACTGTATGTTTGATCATATTTGGGTGTTATATATGAAAATGTAACACATAGGTTTAAGAAAATGGTGTTGTGGAATAAAATTAATAAATGATTAAAACATATTGTGTTGTTTTATTCCGTTTTATTTATTATGTCATACCACAATATATTTAACAAACCTTGATCCAAGTATAATTCTCTTTGTTATTTGTGAATAAGAATGATTTCATATACCATTCGATTTTTATGAGAATCTGTTTTATATAGTAACTGAGCTTCGGCAGTTTCATGTGTTGATAGTTTTCAAGAGTAGTGAGGGGCCAGGTGTGGAAAATTCATTGCTATTACCATCCCTAATATGCTCCATGACCCTAGTGTAAAGGTTCCGCTTAGTAATTCCGACATACTGGTCCTTGAACTGGCAAGTGATCTGGTAAACCCCACAACCCGTGTTCTTTGGAACATTAAACTAGAAAGAATTTTTATGTAATCTAAAATAATAATATTTTTTTATTTAATATGAAACCTGCCCTAACTACCTCACCCGAAACATTAAATAAAAATTTTACCCAATTTAAAAGTTATTACATTCCAAAAAACACCGGTTGTGAAGTTTACCAGATCACTTACCAGTGCAAGGACCAGTATGTCGGAATGACTAAGCGGAACCTTACCACCAGGGTCATGTAGCATATTAGAAATACTAAAAATAATAAATTTTCCACATGTGGACTCTCAAAACACCTGAAAACTACCACACTTGAAATAGCCGATGCCAAGTTACTGTATAAAACAGATTCCGATACAGAGCGAATGGTATATGAACGTATTTTTATTCACAAAATACAAACAGAATTAGGTTTCTTAAATAAATCATGGTCTGACATTCCTTTACAACAAACGTCATTATAACGAAATTTCCATTAGAACGAAGTTCTTCGAAATCCCCGCCGAATTCTTGTTCCCCAATACACTGCTCATTACAACGAATTTTCGCTTTAACGAAATAAAACAACTCAATACTTTTTAATCATTTATTTATTTTATTCCACACTACCATTTTCTAAATCCATATATTACATTTTAATACATAATCCCACATATATAACCAAACATACAGTTTTTCTACCAAGTCCTTTTGTTTCAGTATTTACTAACAATATTTCATTTCGTAATACATTGTGGCAACACTGTACCAGTGCACCTACCTTGTTTCAGCTCCGAACCTCCATTTTTTATTCCACCAACATGGGGTACGGACAAAGGTCAACTTGTTGGACGGTTTCAATTATCTCTGCAGACTATTACCGTACCTCTCATCTGAAGTTGGCGAAACTCATAGCGTTTGCAATCGGTACAAAAAATAGTCATAACTGTATTTTGTCACTTTTTTACTATTACTATGTTCTTATAACTTATAAACATTGTAAATTATTGATTTGTAAAATGAGAATTTAAAAAAATTCACCTGTAGTCAGTCTCCTATATGGGCAAAGGAATAAAGATACGGTTCCGCACTGTAAAATGTACAGGAAAATAAATAAAAAAATAAATCGCCATATTACTATGCGATTCGGCGATAGCGAGGATGACGTGCAAAGTTAAAGTTTATAACGACGCAATATCCAACAAAATTGCGTAACTCCAGCTTTCGGTTAGTTCATACTGTAACAAGTTCTCACAAGCTGAACAAAGCAGGTCGCTTTCAAGTTAACAGGAACATTATCCATAGATCAGATTCACATATCGACAGAACCACCCTAAAATCTGTTAAATCATATAAAACTTGGTAAACTTGATTTTTATATGGGCCAGTCTAGTAACTTTGCACTTCGGCCCGTCACGATTCGCCTTTAGCTGTTAAAATCCACACCCATGACCCTGCCGGGACTCGAACCCGGGACCTTCGAGCCGATGGCCTACCGCCGCAGACCGTTCGGCCACCCGGCCGGCTGTTAAATCATATTAAAAAAATCCTTTCCTAAATACCCATAGGGTCTACTAATTTTGTGACTTGAAATTCACTGAGTTTTATAGGTTTTCCATGATACCGGTACTTTTTTTTTTCAAATTCCCTGAGTTCTTAGTATAGTTGAACATGTAAACAATATGTAATGACACCTTTTTAAATCCTACCACCACCCAGTCCAAGCATCTTTTACATGATTGGTATTCACAAGTGAAAAAATCCGGTCAGCAGTGGCCATAGAATCCACGACTTCCGCCTTGCCGGGGCAGTGCTCTTACCAACCGCTGACAGGTTCACCTCATAAATTTTCCTGAATTTCGCTTATAAATTATAGATTTCCCTGGGTTTTCCAAGGTGGTAAACACCCTAGATATTACATTCTTTTCAACTTTACATTTTGCTTCTTTTAGCTATTGGTTTCGACCGCAGACAGATTGATATATTAATTAATTATGTTCAATATTTCTGACGACGGCCCGTGACGTGACTACCCATACATTGACCCTCGTATAGAAAGTAGCTTGCCACGTCTCGTTTAGATCCCGTATATTCTTCCGAACACTGTCTACATACAGATGATACAGACTTAGCTAATATAAATGACGTCTCTGCTTTTCGGCATTTAATATACTGACGCTACAAAAAATAAGATAAAATTATATTGAGGCCTTGTATCCATACTTAATTTAATTAAAACATGCTAACAAGGCTATACACTTAACTTTGTTGTAAAAAGACATAGCAAACGTTCAGTTTCAATGTTCTATCATCATCTTCCTCAGACGAAACACTAATCAACACAACCTCAGAATGTTTTTTATTAGTGTGTCGTCTGAGGAAGATGTTAGAACATTCAAACTGTAACGATTGCTGTGTGTTTTTACAATACAGTTAAGTGTATAGTCTAGTCAGCCTGTTTTTTAAGAAAATAAGAATTTTCAGTTCAAACAAACTGCATTGTTGTACTGTACAATTAGCAGAGCTAACAATCGTCAAGTGTCAATATACAAACCGCGCAACAAAGTACAACAAATACCATATTTTATTATCAATACTCATTTATTATCACTGAATCTATGACTACATTTTTCAATATTCTAAAAATATTTACAATCATATATACACACAATTCTCGTGCGTCCGACACAAGTAAATAAACAAATGGCTTGCTGAAGAGTACCCGGCAAGGATCTCACTATCATGGCTTCAGAAATAGTAAGGTATTTGCCAGATCAGTTTTGGCGAGCCATTTGTCGGCAATCGCGACGGGACACAATTTCTCAGTATCCCGGAATTTAACAAATGATTTGCTAAAGAGTACCCGGCAGCGTCTCGCTATCATGGTCCCAGAAATAGCAAGGGGTTTGCCAAGTCAGGTTTAGTGAAGCATCTGGTAACTTCCACAGGAAAGAGAAAACACACACATTCGAGAACACCAGCCGCGTATACACAGTCGACCAAATGCTGTGTCAGTTGGTTCTCCGGCGTAAGATCGTACGGTACAAACGATCTTGCGTCCCTCTACCAACTTTAAAAACACTAGAGGCCCTCACAGAAGGTAAGAGACCTTGACGTGGTTGTGAGGCTTTCAACCAACATCTTACCTGTACCACAAATACCAAAAACCTAACAGGGGCCGCGATAGCTCAGTGGTAGCGTGCTCATATCTGGTGCTTCAGGTCGTGGGTTCGAACCCTGCTCGTCCCATGTGGGTTTAGTGGTGGACAAACACCGTATGGAGTAGGTTTTCTCGGGGTTCTGCCATTGCCAAAAGGCCTTACAAATTAAATTCATAAACAAAAACCTTACATATTGAACAGAAATAAATTACTTCAGATCGAATCTGCAATACTAGTTTTAGCGAACCATCTCAGCCGCCAAATCAAAACAAAAACATTAACGGAACGGTATGTCTGGATAAAACTCCAGTGGAGACAGGATAGCGTGCGGATGAAATGCTCATTTCAAGTCTTCCTGTTGATTAACACTTCCGCGAAAACACATGATAAATCAAGAAATATATCAAAACTTGCATTCGTAATATAAATCATCACTCAGACAGACACTTTCCAGTTAATCTGAGATGTTCCAAGAAGACTCTCCGGAACCACTTTCACATATTATGAGAGTCAGAAACTGCACATACAACTTCCAGCGGCGAACCATCGCCTGTTCCTTTTGCACAAGAATATCAAACTCTCATTCATCCAGCGCCTCACTAGGATACGAAAAATGGTTCCTCTACGAAAATGGGAGGCACGTAGCCAGTCCTCATTTCAAAGGATAAAAACTAGACTAAACTAGAATGGCGCTCACAGAAAAAATGTGTGCGCTACAAGAAACCCCAAGAGTTTGTTTTACAAACAGATCTATAATCTTATATGTTGCTTACCGACCTGCTCCTGTTTGTACTTGAAATAACGAGAATATCCTCTTGATAAACACCTCTGTGCCTCACCTAGCAGTTACAATCTATTGGGCGCCCAAAGTTAATGACGATGGGTTTTGACGGAGGCGGTTTGTCACTTGACAAATCTCTGAATAAGACAAAACGATTGTAGTTTGTCATGGGTAGGCCTAGAAACTTCATGAAATGTAGTCACCTTTCTAACAGTCAGTGAACGGTTCAGATTATAATTTAAGCAAAACTGAAGCATTTTTTATTTTAGTATGTATTCTTCGGTGTTTTGAGGTTTACTGATCCTTTCTCCGCTTTTAGATCATTTTTGGGATAATTTCTGAAGTTTCGCTCCTATTCTGCAACTATGTTTAACGCCTTTTTCTAATAAATGCCAATAATTCAACAAACGCTTTTCTTTGCGTTTAATATTGTAATCTATATTTCGATAGCATATCTAAAAGCAACACATTCAAACTTAAGATATCCTCACACGGTATTACTTTTCTGTACACAAAGATTCTCTCTACGGAAATCGACTGAAAACTGTACAGAAATACTGGTTACCATGGTGTCTACTAATTTTGTGACTTGAAAATCCCTGAGTTTTCCATGATATATATATATATATATATATATATATATATATATATACAGGGTGTCCATAAAGTCCGTTGCCACCCCGTGTATCTTCGAAACAACTGCGAATATGAGCAAACGCAAAAACACGTATTTCATTATTTTGAGGGGCTTGAATTTTGAGCTATAAAAGTTCCACCCCAGACCCCCCGAAATTGGGGTACGGGGGGCCAACTCGAAAATTTCAAATGGCAAAGGGGTCGAGTAATAAATCGTTTGAAAGGTCTTGACAAAAGAAATATTTTGCCGAAAGTTTCAAGTCGCTATGTTGACCCCATCCAAAATGGCGGCGGTCACATTTCGTGTCCATAAAGTCCTTTGCCACCCCGTATATGTTCGAAACGACTGCGAATATGGGCAAACGCAAAAACACATATTTCATTATTTTGAGGGGCTTAATTTTTGAGCTACAAAAGTTCCACCCCAGACCCCCCGAAATTGGGGTAC
>JAGDQP010021497.1:10020-31671 GCA_022664845.1 Lepisma saccharinum
TATTATAGTTGTGTTGACATACTAACCTAATGATCCACTTCCCATTACAATATGCAATGAAAATCAACCGAATGTTTAGAGATCATTTCACAGATTTGTTAGCAATTATCAAAGAATATTTGGATTATCTCACTGCACAAACTTTGGAATATATATTTTAAACTCGTCTCGTTAGCTTCGACTTTGCCTTTATTTGGATATTTAAACGCAGCGTTACGTGAAGTGAGGTCATGGCACAAGACGTATTAGTGGTGTTGTAAATGGAAATCGAAGCCTCATTCAGAAAATATTTTAAGAATAACTTCTCAACACCTATTTTCGTATTTTGATTTTAAAAATGTAATCAATATTTTCCCTCAAACTAATTTGTATTAAGTAGGAAATAACTACAATAGTTACAATTACGTAAATACAATCCTTACAATTACGTAAATATAATTCTTACATTACGTACAGACAATCCTTACAATTATGTCGCGGAGATTCTTACATTTTTAAGGGAAGGTAAATATCGGTCTTTTCATGGAAGATGTGGTCTTAATAGTATTTTATATTGAATTTATGTTTAATCTAATTATCTCAGCCTTGCTTATTGTTGAATTTCCACAACTTGTCTTCAGTGCTTTATGAATATAATTATTATATGTAATATTATATTTCTTATGTTTCATCCTACGAAACAACCTCGACTCACTTTCAAGGTTTTGTATTCGAATGGCTCTCGGTTCGAACCCTGCTGCCAACTATTCGATCTGAGATTTTCCCAAGGTTTCTTTACTTTCAAACGATAAGAATGTCCAGAACAAATTTAGAAAACAACTTTAAAAATTCAACATTCCATTATTTTACTCAAACATCAGAATATTCTGCCAATATCACGTTTCCCATCATTCTTTTAAGTTACTGATATTTTTCAACTAAAATTATTTTTTTTTCGAAGCACTAAGTACGAGATAAAGACTTGTCTATATTATTACTATATATCACTATAGATTCTAAGTACTATATAAATATTAATAGTAATAACTTATTAGTATATATATATATACTAATAAGTTATTATTATTAATTAAAAATTAGGTTTTTTGATATTTTAAAACATATTTATCTCATGCGAAGCTAGAGTTGTTCATAATCGAGCAAATTCAGAAGAGTACAGCATCCCCCTGTCTGGCTCCATTGTTAGGTGAGGAGAGAGTTATCAATGCTCTTTCGCCCGTCTTTTGTCCGCGCAAGAGAGTAGACTGGAAAGCCAGCTGCTATCACACACAGATTCACGCACACATACGGACACTGTAGATTCACAGCACAATCCTGGCAAGTTTTCGTGTTTCCGCTGATAGCGTTCGGCTGTTTGTTTTTGTAGGAGTGAGTGGGGGTTGATGGAAGAGTTTTGTTGGAAGGGGTTTTGATATGAATGAATTAAAAAGATAATTTTCTTTATCTTGAGCTGTTTTTAGTAAAGTATGTATATCTTTGGTACAGATGAACGTAGAAAGTTGAGAGAACCATGAAACTATACTAGAATTTTCTAAGGAATACGAATATTGTACTCTTATTCCTGTATATGTATACATATTTAATTAACCCCCTCCTGTGTATGACAGTCGTAAAATTTAATAACTAATTAAAAATATGCTAATAACCAAGCATAGAGTATTTTGTAAGAAATACCAACTATTTAGTAGCTAGGAATGCGAGTCTTTAATAAATATATATAAATAAGTGTTATTAATTTTTAAAATTAATATATAAGTAATTATATGTATAATCTATATATGTATAAATAGGTATTTAATTATTGATATAGAGTATTTGCTTAAGATGACGTTTTAAGACATTTCGTGGAAATACGACACCCAAATAATAATAATTAGGTATATAGATTATTTCATAGACCTCTTAACATATAATTATAATTAGTATATATTATAAGAAAAATAAGTGGTTTCCCTGTTCGTGTGGCTCACTCTGTTTAATTGATTTCAGTGTGATGTAATTTTTTTGGTGCTTGATTTGATAAGCTTGCTCTAAGCTGAGTAATAAAAAATGCTTTATAAACGTTTGGCGAGGCGCCGAGGCAGTAAATTCGTTTGGTGAGATGACGAATTTGCCCTGCGTTTACAGCTAATGCTAATCTAGAGTTGTAGAGAACCGTCATTATCATTATATTCAGCCATTTTCTATCGGATGTTGGATGAAGGGAGTACTGAACGTTTGGAAGTACTGTCCAAACTCCTTTATATATCACTGTCATATAGTTCTATATACACCCTCATCCATCTAGCTAGTGAAAATACTAAAATTGCATTTGGACTTCCTCTCGGACCTCTTTAACGAACATTTAAAGATTTAAATGTGAGCCTCTTTAGTACTTCCTTGGGATTTTCCTTAGATTCCTTGTTATATAACTTCGTATTTTGCTATAAATACCGTAGGACTAACCCCGCCATACTCTGGATATATCTTTTTCGTCTCTTTTATTAATATTTTACGAGTATTAAACGAGCCTCTTTAATAAGAAATTGTCAACCATCTTTCATCTGTTATTCTATGTGACCGGCTCATCCTTACTCAAACTTTGCACTGGTGATTATATCTTCTCATCTTTCAAGAGTACCTTTGGTTACAATAATATTAAAATTGTCTTCCTCTCCCTCCTAATTATTCCTAGCATGCAACTCTCCATTGCCGTTCCTCAATCTTTGAGTCGTTTGCGCATTCAATGTCCAAATTTCTCAGCCGCACAATGTTATAGATAAGAGACACTGGTTATATACTTTACGCTTGAGATATACCCCTACTTTCTTGGAAAATAATGTGTAGTCCTCCAAGTGAAAATTCGAACTAGGTAAACAACTTTCATCAGTCAACTTGACATTCGATGATTTCAGCTGCTGTGGGTAAACATACTCATTAACTATGCCTATTTACTAATGAACACCTCATGGGTGTGATCGACTTAATTATATGTCACCCCCCCTCCGCGAATTTTTATTTCCTTCTTTGCAGCATGTTGATTGTACATTACTTTTTGTTTTTTTAATTAAATTTATCTTAAGTCCTATTTTCGAACTCTCATAACTAAACTCTTTTGTTGGTTTGTAGTATTTCTGCACTTGAAGCAAACAGGATTATATCATCAGTTAATCGTAGATGATTAAGGTATTGATCATTGGTTTTTATTCCAACTTCATCCTACTTTGAACTTTCGAACATGCTTTCTAGCGATCCAATTGAAACGAGAGTTCCAATTATTCGATCAACATGTAACTTTAACATGGTTCGAAACAAATTAAATTTGTTTCTCCTTACGAATGTAATACATTAGATAGTTAAATAAATTAAATGGATTGTAAGGTAAATGAAAATAAATACTTGAACCTCCTTGCCTTACTCCTTTTCCAAGTTTAATTCTTTACTTTGTTGATGTAGTCTAATAACAGATATATCAGTTGAGTAGATGTTTGTAGTAACTTAAAGTATGCACTTTCGATGTCTTGATGTACAAATGATGTTCAAAGGATTTAAGTACTGCTTTAAAGGAAACCGAAACGAAAGCTTTTACAAAATCTTTCAATCTCAGATATAGTGGACATTCATATTCCTTAGTCCTTTCCGTAACTTCATTCAATGCTTGTATCTGATCCATTATGCTAAATCCACAACAAAATTCGGCTTGTTCCCTTCCCAGGTTAAAATTTAAGTCTCATTCAATACGATTGAAAATAACTTTGCTGAACATTTTGTATATTGTGGAAAGTATAGAAGATGTGGCTCCGTGGTTTAATGCATGCAGTATTGAAGAGCTACATCATCTTAAATTTTTAGAGGTGTATAAACTAGACTGCTTGAGTTGGTAAGCTTGCTATAAGTTAAGCCTGAGTTATGTAGGAATCACAATAACTCCCCTTTAATTTTATTCATTAGGGTCGGGAAAGAAGAGTCATTAAATTTGACATCTTAACAACTAGTTCTTCAGATGGGTCTTCTGGAAGCTAAAGCTTGGGATCCATAGTACATGATATAGCAACGAAGAAATAAATGTATACAACAGCTTTTTAAGTGTAATGTTTGTTTTTATGTTTGTCAAGGTAATTTTAAAAAATTCAGAATCTTGTCAAGGGAATTTGGTCTTGTGGATTGTTGTGAACAAATTGAACAATCGTGAAACAAGTAAGATACACTTGTTTATAATTAGTTTTATTTTCTCACGTAAAGCATTCGTGTAAGATATATAGTGTTCCATAGTTTGAGTAAAAAAAGCTAGTAGTTTGCTTATATAGCGAATGAGAAATGGAGGATGTGCTAGTAGGACTACCAGAGTACTAATACTCTTTATATTCTCGAGCTATGGATCATATACTATGGTACAAACTAAGTTCAGGCAGTCACTTCAGGCTTGGCCTTCTGCGCTGGCCTAGCTAGCCACTTTTTAAGTTGTCTAAGGCGCTCGAGAGTACCAAGCATACTTGACACTCAAAGGGTCCAGATTAGGATAAGGTTTGTGGTGTAAGCTGTTGAAGCCTAGATATATCATACGATTAAAGTTGAAGATACTGTCCTGTCATCCAACTTATTTAATAACGCTTAACTTTTGGTTCGAGTTCTGAGCTCCAGCGCTGTTTGAATTCACGATCTCCCAGATGCTACGCTGCCAGCAATTCATGTTAACTCGGCTACTTAATTTTATACGAGGTTAAGCGCACCTCAGGGCAAAAGACAAGGACGAATGCAAATAGTTTCCAGTGCCGTGATCAGACAGACCGTTTGATTCCCAGTCAAGAGGCACTACAGCCTATTTGAGTCATGTCAACTTTACAAAGTAAAACTACGAGATAAAATAATAATTAATAAAAAATAGGAAGTCTAAGCAGCGGCCTGGTAATACATTTTAAGACACAATCTTTTTGGTCAAAGTTGTGAAGAATATGTAATTTTATAATGTACTGGCTCAATTTTGTTCGCGAACAAAATCTCGCGCTTTAAAATTATTGAACTTATTAAGTTCAAATTTTATCAACAAAATTTCTTGAAGAAATTTTCAGAAGAAGTATAAATTCGTTCTTTAAGTCGCATTATTAAAGGAAACTTTTCACTAGAAAATTTGAATATGTTTGACTTTGAACTTCTTAATAACTATACATGAGATAGGAAAATAATAACGAACATTGAATTGTAGTGTTGCCAAATAGGTAAAAGAAATCAAGCAAATAATATTGTTGTAGGGAAATCCTTTTATTGTACGTAATCAAGTATAAGTACAATGATCGTTACAAGTACAAGGTCAGAACGTCAGAGGTTACACAAAATCAAGTTGTGAATTGCAAGTTTTAAGAAAAAAGTACATTCTATTGTGTGCAAATACAAATTACACAAAGTAATTAAGTTATTTAAATACTTCGCAGTTAACTTTTACTTGTCTTACAATGTGTTGTTACATTGCGCATTGGTTAGCTTCAATTCTCCTAACTACATGTTACTCGTTGCTGAAATAAGATTGCGCGTTAATTAGTAATCCTCTAGTGATAAAAGATACAATTTAATACACTAAGTAACTTCTTTGTATTACCTTGGCCACAATTAATGTATTTTGAAAAGTTCCATGGAAAGTTTACATTACATTTTTACTTGCTACGGTAACCATAAGGTAAGGTATGCTAGTCCTCGTTATTGGAAGGATTTAATCTACGTCTTTTAGTGCTTACTTCTTGGTGGCGTTTACTTTGTCCGTTAGAGACAATCTTGTACACTGATTTGCGCAATATATTATTTGGATTGAAGATTACTATCATACTTTTGAGTCACCAAATCATAAAAATGCTGAAAATTAATTTCCTTTCCAACTCTTGCATTTAATGTTACCCCACGAACATTGCAAACCTCCTCAATGTCTTCTGTAGTTAAATTTCGTATCCGGAAAGAGTAATTTGTCGCACCAGCGCCAAAGAAGATGAGCATTTCCCACCCCTCTTTAATTTCTCTACTTAATTCTTCTAGGTAGTTCCCTATAGGTAACCAGACAGATTCATCACGTTGTTGTGTATAAACAATACTATCTGTAACACAATAAATTACTCTCTCAGTCCCAACAGTATCTAACATTTCAAACAAACGGAGTCTAGCACCATGAAGATACAAATGATGCTGCTGCCAAGTTTGTAAATGAATATTGTGAATTCTCATTTTCCAAGCCTTTGTATGTTACCAATTAAAATTAAAGGGGACATAAAGGGACTATCACTGAATGGTTTGAATCAACTGTTTGTATACGCAGATGATGTAGATTTAATAGGGACGATATAGATGCACTACAAAGCAACACCCATGTCTTAGTAGAAGCGTGCGATGAGATAGGTCTACAGATAAACATAGACAAAACAAAATACATGATAAGCCTTAATACAGGGAATGAAGGAAATAAAAACAAGAATTAGGGATGAGGTCATAGAGAAAGTAAACAAATTTAAGTATTTGGGAGCATACGTAACAAGCAAAACTGAGGTCACGGAAGAAATAAAAAGTCGCTTAGTATCGGGGAACGCGTGTTTCTATTCAGTCCAAAAACTTCTAACATCGCGATTAATATCAAGGAAATTGAAATTAAAAATATACAGAACGGTTATTCTGCCGGTAATACTTTATGGTTGCGAAAGTTGGAGTACGACCCTAGCAAATGAACATAAATTACGTGTATTTGAAAATAAGGTTTTGAGAAAGATTTACGGGCCGAAATGCGACGAGATGACTGGAGAGTGGAGGAGACTGCATAATGAAGAACTCCACGGACTGTACGATTCACCAAATGTTGTAAAAATAATGAAATCGCGACGACTAAGGTGAGCAGGCCATGTAGCTCGGATGGGGGAAAAACGAAGTTTATATTATATCCTGGTTGGAAGACCGGATGGAAAGAGGCCATTGGGAAGACCTATACGTCGTTAGGAGGACAATATTAGAAGAGATCTTCCAGAAGTAGGTGTTTGTGATGAAAACTGGCTTGATATTGCCCAGGATAGAATTCAATGGCGAACGTTTGTAACTGCGGCTATGATCTTGCGATAAGCCATAGAGTTAGTTGGTTTGTATGTTACCAATAATTTTTGTTCTACAGGAACTACACTTTCTCTTTCCAAGTGAGGCGCCCTTTTAAGTTCAAGGAATTTCTGAGCACCAGTTACAATCTTTGTCTGTGCTAAATCAGTCCTTTGCCCCCATTTACCAAAGAGTGAGTTTAAAAATATTTTTGAAATATACCTCAATCCTTCATTATGTTCGATTTTGTCATAATCAAGACTCATTCATTCATGGCGGGCATAATCTGCAATATATGGCTGGTTTTGCTCTTCTGTAGCACAATTAGAAGGAAATCCACTGAATTCTTGTTTCATTTTCAAACAGTTGTCAACATAAGGTTTGAATAATCACTCTTTCATCTCCATTTCCCAAATTGTATACGTGTCAAGTATAACATACCCCTTTTTAACGCAACATGAAGCTCAGGAGTACAGAAGACACCTTTGATAGCACGCTCCTTTTGAGTATGATTACAATTTCCAGTATTCAACTCGTCCATGCAAGTTGAATTAAGACCAAAAACAAGTTTGTTATGAGAATTATATGAAAAGAGTGGAATAGCAAGATCGCTAGGCGACAAAACTTTGAATGAAGTAAAAAGGCACTTTTAGAAAACTCACTTTGTATATACAGAAGATGATACCGTGTCGAGGCGCCTCATTCATCACCACCTTTGCCGGTACCTTTCGAAAAGTGCCAACAGTATAACGATCATCCGACAGTAAAATGCTAAAAACGACACTAAATGTGGATGCTGCTCCGGATCTCATTCTGCAAGATCATTCACAAATCTCCAGCAACAACTCAAATGTACCACCTTCAACGATGCACATCCAACATTCAGTTACAAATGTAAAGCACGGCCGGACGCAGCACCTGATAAACCAGAATTAATTGTACCACTCAGAACAACAGAAAACAGTCAACAACTCACATCCACAATCACCTCCGTCTACCAGCCAATTACCGTAGATCTGCTCAAACTCATCACCGTCACTTTTCAAAACCTACACCCATTCCAAAGACAGAATGTTTTAAAACAAATTCAGTACGCCGCAAGAACAACTCTAAATTTAAGTTTCAGTGCAACTTATTCTGGACCATACATCTATTGCGACGCCATTGCATATGAAGTGTAATATAACAGAAGTTTAACTGCATAACATCACCAACCAAACACATAATAATCATGGCATTAACAGTTCTATTTCTAAACATACGCTCACTTCCGCAACTTAAAATGCTATTTGAACAACTACTTCTAGAAGAGCACATTCACGCCTTTATTCTTAATGAAACTCACCTTAAACCAAATATGCTTTGCAAAATTCCTTGCTTCAACCTGTTTCGCCATGATAACCTTATCCCAGCCCAAAGAGCAAACGGAGGTACAGCAATAGGCATCCCACTAAACATCGCACATCACCAATATGCCCAAACTCTCCGAAACATCTCTGAGAATCTCATCACCACGCACTACTTTCAAAATAGATACATCACATTAGTCACAATATATGTTCGCCCAGGACATCCCATCCCATCTCACATAACTTCTTCGCGTATATTTCCAACACGTTCACCAACTACATAATTATGGTTGACGTCAATATTCACAGCAGGTCGAAAAGAGAAAAAACAGCATTCCACGACTTCATTGAATACCAAACAACGGGTACAATCAATAACATACCAAAGCCGACAAGTCAAATCTCAAATACCCCTCCTGACATCGTTATCGCCTCCACACATCTACAAAACCGATGCACAATAGAAGTTTTAGATCTTATTGGTAGTGATCACGCCCCAATCAAGTTAACAATTCAAAATCCACAACACCAAAACCTTCATCGCAACGTACCTCCCCGCAACATTATCAAATTTGACAAAACCAACTGGATTCAATATCGCAATCATATCGAACAGAATATTCAGCACATAGAACCCCACACATCGGTAGGAGAACTTTATAATACAATAGCCAATATCACTTTTACCATAAAACAAGCATCAAACACCTACATTCCTACCACCAGAATATATCCTCACAGACCCAACCTACCACCTCAATATCTAACCTTAATCGTTCCCGACAATTCTACAGAGACTACCAGAGAACAGATAACCAAGAATCACAGGCAATTTCAGAGAACTGTACACAACTACATAAAAGCTTACAAGCTACGACAATATGTCCACACATGTAACAAACTCACTGACACCTTCCATCCCACGAAGTACTGGAAGAAATTCAACCAACTCACATGAAAACACACAAAACTACATATCCACTACTACAAAAAATCAGATGCATACAAATGAAAAAGCAGACGCTTTCGCCACATACCTCCAAGATATATTCATCCCATCTCCACCCATCAATCCTTTCCGAACACATCCTGCCGATAGAATAAACTTCAACTCCCCACATCTACAACCAAATACCACCCACCTCCTCCCCGACAACCCATTTACCGCACCAATTATCTCAAACGAAATCATTCAAACCATCGCCTTCAAATGCACTACAGCACCCGGACACGATACCATAACCTACCGTCACCTAAAAGAAGCTCCCCTCAATCTCATTAACCTCTTAGCATCTGTCTACACTTTAATTCTCCGTACAGGCTTCTTTCCCTTACCTGAAAAATATAAAAAACACTCATGTTTCTCAAACCCCAAAAACCACCTCATGTCGTATCCTCTTACAGACTCATCCAGCTAACATCCACCCTCAGTAAAACCCTAGAAAAATGCTCGTCAACAGTTTTCACGCTCACCTTGAACAACACAACCTGCTTTCTATACACCAAGCCGGATTCCGCCCACTTTTCAGCATCAACGATCAACTCCTACGTCTAATAAACACCATCTCCAACCAGTATAATACAAATAACCCTTCATGCTTGCTCTTATTTGACCTAGAAAAAGCTTTTGACAAAGTTTGGCACCAAGCCCTTATTTCTAAACTACGCGAGTTTCTACTTCCTCCACATACATTTGATTTATCCTTCACTTCCTAAGCAATCGTATCACGTACATCACCATAAGCTCGAGGATCTCTCATCCTATACTCCTGCACTGTGGAGTTCCTCAAGGCTCCACACTCTCCACTCTTCTCTACCTCCTCTTTGTGGCTGATTTACCTCCTCTCCCACCAAACATCAAGATATTCCCATTTGCAGACGATACAGTCTTCCTCGCCCTTGGAAAAACTATTCAAACCATCAATCAAACTCTCACTGAAGCCATCCAGACATTTACTTCATGGTGTGATAAGTGAGGACTCAAATAAATTCAACTAAAACTCAAACCATCGTCTTCATACCCCCAAACCATCGTTCTCGAGTCCACCGAAATCCCTCATTGCTAGATCTAGAAATACACGGTAACCCAATTAAACTCTCCAAAACAGTTACGTACATAGGCCTCATGATCGATCACCATCTCACATGGAAACCACACTTGAACAAGATCATTTCCAAAGCACGAAAGTGATTCAACCTCCTGAAAAGACTTAACGGAACCACATGAATACTCCAAGCACAAACCATATTTAACACTTACAAAGTATTCTTAAGACCTGTATTGACCTACGGACTAACAGCCTGGATAGCTGCAAATGACAAATTCTACACCAAACTCCAAATTCTAGAAAGACACGCATTCCGTCTTAGATACAGAATTAAACTACCCAGCCCAACACCGGAAATCAACGAATCACCTTCCAACACCTTCTTCTTCATCTGGAAAGTCTGCGCAGCAAATACATGCTAAATAGATATGAAACTCAACATACTCTTCCATGACATACTCCTTTCACACGAACAAAGCAACACACCACCAATTGCACAGTAACTGTCTTGAACGCTAGGGCTAACCTGTCCTCAGTACTGTCTAGATCAATCATGTGTCAAATTTATGTCAACGTGTTGTGGCGTCTACTGCACATCACCTCCATCACATCTTTCATAATCATCCCAGATTAAATTGATGTAACTACCTTCCCTAATATGTATGATTATGAGGTAAACTCATAATAGCCTGTGATGTTCTGAAATAAAATGAAAGAAAGATTTGTCAAACCTAATAGACCAACCACTATCCTCGGACCTCACTTTTCCTTTCAGCCTCTCTTCTAGATAAAGGGTGTGTCCCTTTGGGGGGAAGGAGCTAGCCTCGGCTAGCGCAAAAAAGATTGTAAAGCATAAGAAATTTATAGATTAGATATAATGTTTCAACCCTTTTAAACTTTTTACCTTTATTTGTCTTCGATAGCTGCGTAAGACGCTATATTGTGGCTTTAAGACCGTTTTTAGCGTTCTTAGGTTCGTACTCCAGCTAATATTGTACAATAACAAGCCGTGTCCCACAATGAGTAGGCAAAATCCAGGAAGGGGCACCCTAGCTTTATTACTGGAGTAATACTATTATTCTACGTCTTTACAGAATCATCGTGGAGCTCATCGTTTCTTATGAGATACAAATAAGAACCCATTTCTATGCAGCCCGAGATTAAAAGAGTGTCTCAATCTATTTGGAGCATTGTATATTTCAGATATGTATGAACTTGGTACGAAACACTAAGCAGTGTGACCCCTTACAATATGCAATCGGTACAAAAGGATATCAAACAAGTAGAAGATTGGTCTTTGGATAAACAAATATGTGTTAACATATCCAAAACCTATTTTGTTAGTTACACCAAGAAAAGCAATTATAATGTAAGTCATTACATTATATCAACTAATGAGATACGAAGAACATAAATAATAAGAGAACTTGGAGTAAATTTTGATGATAAACTAAAATTCAACTCACATGGCTCCCACATAACCACGACAGCTAAAAACATTAATAGGGTTCATGTTTAGCCAGTGAGGCGAAATAACTAGGTTACAGTCTTTTGTTTTATTATACAAGTTATTAGACTCAAATTAGAATATACCGTTATTACTTGGAACAACTCAACCATAACCATGAACGACCAAATAGAGCCCGTCCAGTGACGTTTAATAAGAAGTCTGGGTTAAGGTACCGTCAAACGAGGTGACTTGAGTAGGTTTTGAATGTTTGTACACACTTTATATTTCGTTTTGGAAGGGTATTTGATATAGATTTATGCAAATACACATTTATAATTGGATATATGATATTAACAACATTTATTCATCAGAAACACATTGGTTATAAATTGGAACGTATTGTCTCATGTCACCCCGTTATCTGGGGGGTGACTTGAGACATAAACATAATTAGTTGGTTAGTCTCAAATCATGTGCCTATTGCGATTCGTTGAGACAGAAATTGGGCTTTTAAATATTTTTCCAATATTACAAAGATGGTTTTAAAGTACAGAACTTCAATAATGTAAAAAAACAGTATGGCATTTTATACATTAAAGTTATTGAATTTACACACTAGAAAAATAATTTTAAGTAAACATGAAAACATCAAACAAAGCGGCGCGCCTTAACACTGTAGGTGGCTTAAACGTGCTCACAATATTTTCCACATGGAAGAAAGATACGTATTCTATTGTTGGATATATGTAAACTCCTTTCTCCTTTGCAGTTTCTTTCACAGAACTCGCGGTCATAACACTTCTCTCGATGTTAATATTCTGGCTAGAAATCGCAAGCGGCGTCCTTTTTGTGATTCAAAACTGACAAATACAAGTTCTCCAGATTGATGAGAGAACTGGTATCTTTTACTAAAGCAACTGTATCTGCATTTGTGACTTCTACCATAATTTCATTGTTGCTGGTATCTTGCAGTTTGTTAGAGTGGGTTCCATGCTTGAATTAGTACTCATTTTTAGGCTCGAGTGGGTAGCGCAGGTTAAACTTAAACTGTTCGGATGGCACGTACGTGTGCAAGCAGTGTAAGCCAAGGCAAACACCTTCTGCCCCGGCTAGGCAGCGAGTTCAGGTGGGTGCAGACAGTTGAGAGTCGTGCTCCGTTCTCTGTGTATGTGTGAGAGAAGGGATTACAGATGACGGTACTTGCTAACAAAATGAAATAAACATCAGCCCGTTCCAGCGAGAGCTGCACGGGATTGCACGAATAGACACTGTGACGTAAAATAATTAACACAGTTGTGTACTAACTTACACTTCAAGTGCAGAGAGTGCAACACCGAGCAGAGCTGGTGTAGAGTCTCATCCAAATTAGAAAATTCACCTTCCAACATGTTTTTCTCTTCTTGATCATTAGCACTTTCTGAATACTCACCGATACTGATCCTAAGTACAACACCAATTCGTCTTCTACGTTGCTTTGTTGTGCTCTCGCTAAATTTTACCAATTTCAGGAAATCTACAGTAGAATCAGTCCAATGAGAGGGAGAAGTAGCCCCTTTCTTGCCTTTTTGAAGTACACCCTAAACTGTAAACCAGCCTTTCAATCACGTAAAAACGACAATAAACACTAACTCTTCATTTACTCTAAATACGATATATGTTCAACATATACACATAGAATTTATTTTCCGACGGACTTGAAAGTTTCAACAATTAACATTTCTAACAGAATTCGACCTGAACAATGATACTCTTTTAGGAACCACATACACGTACATGACTTGCAAAATCTTAACTCGCAATACTTATCGTACATGCCACAATGCAACAACCGATGATCAGGCGCGAAATCTGTATCAGTTATCAATGTGGCTAACTGTAAATTCTAAAATTATACAGCTGTTTCAAGTCGCCCCGTTTTTCGGTATTGTTCTTATGCATATGGACAATAGTGGTTTTATTTTAATGTTGAACCTTTGTACTAAAGAAGGAAAATACTTGATAAGCAATTTCTAGTGGATGTCTTTGCAAATAAATACAATGTACGTATCTGTTGGACATCTTAAACATACAAATTCCTTCTTTTCGTACGAGACGGTATAACCGTTTAGTTTCAATGCGTAATGGTGTATTAAATAAGATGGTCGAGGGTAATGTTCTAGGAGAGGTATTCAGATGATCTAATATGGTTATTTTCATCTAAAGCCAAGTCCAGACATGGAAACATGTTTTCGAAAACATTGTTTGCCAAATTTTTCCATGTTTTCTAAATGTTTGCAAACATTTGGGAAATATTTGGAAAACATGGAAATATGTTTCAGAAACAATGTTTTCAAAACAATTTACTAAGACGAGCATATCGCTCTTGGAATTTTGCGTCAAGAACAAAGAGTGTATAGATATAGAGAACAAAGAGTATAAAGATACATGACTGCACCTAACCTCCACGTTCGTATGGTCACTAATTTAAGATAATCTACGAAAAGTGCAAGAAAACAATTATTAATAATACATATAAACATATGCAAATATATTTTGAAAGAAAAGTGTTAAGCCTGCCGGGACTCGAAGCCGGGCTCCTTCGTTTAACAAGCCGACACCTTAACCACCCGGCCAAAGAGGCACCATGGAAGAATGTGTTTCTGAAGTTGTATTTACAGTTCACGTATTACATAACAAGCTAGTAGTGACGCATTGTTGACTCAACTTCCGTTTAAAATTCCGACAGCGATACACTCTAGCTGCTAATATGTTTCGCGTCCAGACCTGCTAATGGAACTAAAAATGTTTCCGAGGAGGACGTGGCGGTAGCCTGTGTGTCATATATCGTGATAGATGCCATGTTGTATGAACGTAGGAAAAGGCGTTGGTGGACTCCAACACTTCTGTGCGAGGGGTCATATTATGGCCTTAATCTATTCCCACATTGCATTTTAAACTTGAATCAAGCTTGGATCAGCTCTGAATTGTCAAGCCATCAAGCTTCATGTGTCAAGCCGAATAGGTGGAATCAAACTTGAATCAAGCACGCTAGTTTAAGCACATCAAGCCTTGATACAATCTTAACGTCAAGCTTGAATCAAGCTTGAAGATTAAGTTTATTCAAGCTTGAATCAAGTAGTATTCAGGCTTAACGACAAGCTTGATACAAGGTTGAATATGAGGTTGAATCAAGCAGTCATTAAGCATGATTCAAACTTCACGTCAAGCTTAATGCAAACAGTAATTCAAGCTTGATTTAAGCTTGACATCAAGCTTGAATCACACTTAATTACTGCTTATGTCAAGCTTGATATGTTCAGGTTGATTCAAGCGGGTCGTACGACGAAACAACGACGTATAAAGCGTCAATACAAATACCGCGACGGGTAAAACACCGACGCACAAAAACAACAACGTGTGAAAAGAGCGATGTACAAAAACCGCGACTCCAAAACAGCGATACAAAAACCGCGACGTGTAAAAATAGCGACAGACAAGAACCACGACAGGCAAAAACCACGAAGTACAAAAACCACGACAGGCAAAAACAGCGACGATAAAATCCGCGCCAGTCAAAAATAGGGAGTGAAAATCCCCGATGCACAAAAATGGCGACAGGTGAAAATCGCGACACATTTGACATTTGACGATAAAATCCTTGACAGACAATACAGCGACACAAAAACCGACAATTAAAAATCTCGCCTCGCAAAACATCGACACCGACACACAGAAACAGCAAATTACGAAAATTGCATCAGACAAAAACAGCGATGACAAAAGCCGCAACGCACGAAAGTAGCAAGAACCATAAACCGCGTCATCCAAAAACACCGACAGACAATTACAGCGACGCATAAAAGCACACATCAAAACCACGACAGGCAAAGTATCGCGACATACAAGAACTGTGACCCACAAAAACAGCGACAGTCGAAAACAGCTCCTATTGATGTATTTTTTTTTTTACTTGTTCATAGTATTTTTTTTTCACTTGCTTCAATGTCAGGAATCACCTCCCGAAATTAACAAACTTCGTTCTGAAACACCAATATTGCCTTTATTTAACTTCAGTGAATTTCGAGGTTTCTCTCCCCGCCACACACACCCTTTAGTCTTGCTGCCCTTGTCTCTTGCTACCCGTGTCCACCGTACCTTAAATTTTGTTATTCTCCATATCTCACCATGTTCTATAAGATGCATTATGTTAGACTCGGATTTCAGCAACAAGATATCGTGACTTTCCCTTGTTAGAACAGGATTGAATAAAGAGAACTTTCATGACGTCCCGTGAATTTAAATTTACGGTTCAGCGTCTAAACATATTGTATGGCCCCGTTAGAGTCCTTCTATACCGAGTTCTGTGCGTGTCAGTAACCATTTCGAAACGCACGTTTCTATTGTGTTACTAAAATGTACAGCACAACAGATCTGGGACATTTTCAAGTATTTTACAATTGTCAATTCGCTGCAAAACAGATGATATTCGAGCAACGATATACTGTATATTGGAGGTTTCAATAGACATGTGCGCTTATTACTAATAATTTATCTTCCCATAACAAAGAATGAAAAGGAAATACTCGGTTTAGAGCACCGCTCAATATGGGGCCAGCCAATGTAAAAATGCTTCGTCCCTTCTGTCTTTTGGCTTCAGTCCCCTCGCCGATAAAGCAGTCTCAAGCTCCCTCTATTGTATTTTGTCTCTATGGCCAGGATTCCCAATTTGAAGTAAGTATAGAACCAATGTTAGGGAAGGGAGTAAGTGGAGTTTTAGAGGGCGTTCGGAATCACTACCTTTTCCTTCGTCGCCACCATATTGAAGGTCGTTCGAAACCTAAAGGAAGAGTCGCAAAGGTCCTTTTATAGCACCTTTCATGAAGGTACCATTGAAGGTGCCTTTCCGGGAGTTCGGCCATTTAATTTTCCCAGAAGACCCAGCGGGACAGGAGATATGTAACGTCTGTTTAACCAAAATAACCCTAGATAAAAATGTTACCATCCGAAGTACAATTTACATAGTAAATATTGGACAGTACTTTAATGAAAGATTGTATACATATTTTTTTGTCTAGCGGTGAAATTGTGAAATAAATCCAACTAGTTTTTTTATAACATTTGCGTTTCACCGCACTAAAATAAATTTGATTTAATTTAAGTGCAGCTTATAGATTTCACACCCAAATCAGAAGTGATGAAACATTTCTATCCAGGGATTCAGTCAGTATTTTTAGTTTGGGGAAGTAAAGCAAAAACTGGAGAGAAGCAAGTTTAATTGTTCCATATTTTATAGAGAGTTTTAATCTTCATTATGCCACACACTTCTAGTAAAAATTAAATTAGGGCCGTGTACTTGACAGTTCGGGGGTTACATCACTATTGGGGGGATCTGACAAACTCCATGTTTTTATACTTCACTGTAGCATATCTATTCTATTATCACTTCACGTTCCTCTGGAAATAACTAGGAACCTTGATTATAGCATTTGCATAATTGCATTGCAGATTTTTGCTTTATTATCTTAAAGTGAGTTTGAAGGAAATACTCAGGTTCTTCACTCTCGTATACTTCAAGTCCCTTAGCTCCTGATATATAAGTGTGTACAAAACGTAAAGTTAGAATGCAGTTATCTACATCCCGCAAACTTTTGACTATTTTACTATACAGCGTATTTGAAGATTAGGACAAACAATAGCACAATGTAGAGTACAATGTTTCGATAAGATAAAATGAATTGTATGGGCTGTAACAGCACTATGCCTTACGCCCTTCCCGATACGAGGGAGCCCCATATCTTTGTCATATCTAAACACAATGTTTCGAGTCATTGAAGGGTGAAATAAAATTGAAAGAGGGAGAGAGAAAAAACAGGGACTATTTAGCATCTTGCGCATTGGGGCAAGGCCATGCAGTGTCTTTTAAACGTCATGTACATCACGTCTACAGGAACATGTCTAACCTGACTTTAACTAACCCCCTCCGCTCTCTCGAGATACTGTCAGTGTTTTCTTGTGGACGTTCATTCATAACACAAAGCAGCAGTATTCGATTTGCCGAAGGGATTTCGGGGATCTTCCCTGGTGCGTAAGTATTTTATCACCGGTTGTTGATTCCGAGTATCATCCCAACCAGGGATAAAATCTTTGTATTTCTACCCATTCAGGTAATATTTTGAAACTTACCAGCAACCACTAGCTTTAGGATCACCCCTTCGTAATTTATAGCAAATCGAACCCTGACACGGAATGTCGCCATAAGTATTCCTCCGCATGCTACCATGTTTCTTGGGTGTTCATCAACTCAAGTGCGTATTTAAGGAAATAATGACATAGCTTTTCGTAATACTTTATGGATAGCTGGTTGTCACTAGATATTTATAAAATTGACTGCAACAATTCGTGGTAAAGTAATAAGTGATGTAAAGTGTACATATTCTTCAATACCTAGCCGAAAATGCGGGCCATAAAATAAAGTATATCCAAGGAAGCTTCTATTTTTCTGTGGTATTAATGCTAGCGTGATATTTCAAGCTTCGCAAGATAAATGCAAAATATAAATGTACCCTTGTACACAGTTTAAAACACACAACGAACCATTGTTATTTGATTTTCTTTCTCGGTAATTCAAAAACGTTGAAAGGTCATTTGGGCCTTTGTACATAGTACACACTAAATATAAAGCCACTTTAGCATTACACATCAGTTTGTTTTAAACGCTACACACAGAGATGCATTACTTTTTACATGTGAAGGAATGTTGCAGCTACCCTGAGAGAAAAATTGCTGAATTTTAGTCTAGATATTCCGGAGAGGTGAAATTTGGCAAGGTTCTGCATCACACACAAGATTTTCTATACCAGGCTACATACAGGTTTGTTGCTCAGCCATGACCAATCTGTACAGCCGCTAATAGACGGAAAATCATGTCTACCCCTCGTTAGCACTTGCAGGATACAGAAAATCCTTTTAATGCAATTTCAAATAGTTTTGTACGGATACTACACAGTCCCACTCCTGTGTGCGATCCTTACGATCTGTACGATCCCAGAAACTACAAACTACGTGAACGGATTTTCCTTCTGCGTAGTAAAAACTAACTGTAGACTGGTTGGTGATGGTGCGTAGTGGCTGAGAAGCAATTATCGTGTATTCCAAACAAAATAACTCTTTGTGATACTTGCCACCGAGTAAAAATAAAGTGAAAATAGTCACTTTGTGCACGGTAGTGAAGTAGTGAACTGTTTGTGAACTCAGCAGAATGTGCCTCTCTGATTTTTAGTTTTCTTATTAAGACATTTGAAGGTAAGTTTGTTTGTTTGTTTTGTATGCATTTGGATTCTGCAAAACAACGTTTTCTATTTATTTTTACTACCATCTCTGGCATGTGCTATGTAATTCAATATGGTGTGGAATTGGTTAAAGAAAATTTGGGGTGGGTACCGCAGATGGGCGCATAGAAAGTACAGGTTATGTTTACGTATGACCATGTTTACGTACGTTTCCAAAAATTCTAGAATACCGTTCAAAATGTCCAAGGTGTAGTGCAGAAAATATAGACCACAGTCAAGAAAATCAGGACCTGCGCTTAAAAATCAAAGGTTCAGTCTAGAAAATCTAGACCCCCATCAAGGAAACAAGGAGCATGACCAAGAAAATCTAGACAACAGCTAAATACATCAAAGTTTAAGCCTAGAAAATCTAGGTTACTGTCAAGAAAACCAAGAGTATAGCCAAGAAATTCTAGACCACCGACCATGGAAATCAAACGTATGACCTAGAAAATCTAGACCACCGTCATGAGAATCTAGAACCCCACCCTGTCAGTTGTGTCCCAAACATACGTACAGGTACGTCTGCTCTATCCTTTCTACCTTGGTTCTGTTCCTTCCAACACAGTACAGAAAATCTTGAGCCCCCACACAAAATGCAGTCCTCCTGCCGTGGCATGTGCAGCGCCAGAAAAGCCGCCTGTAACCGGAGTCTACGTTTTTTTCTTCTAAATGCAGTCAATTTTTCTCTGCGTGTAGTAATTCGGCCAGAACCCCGATAGGGAGACGCCACCTCTCCAACTTTACAAAAGCATTAGATATTTTACGTTAAATAGAGCAAATCATGAAAACCTAAATACATACTCACCAATTTGGGTTTCACATTCGTTCAAAAAGTTCTGGCGGACATAGCACGCAACATTCCAACCAAATATATTTTTGGAATCATACTAATTTATTGTTGTGCGTCCTGTAATTCTTACTATGGAAAATGTGATATTTTTCGATATGTTTACAGTACAAATCGACGTATGGATATAATAACGGAAGTTAAGATATCTTCTCACATTTATCAACAGATTTCGCGCCTGTCGAAGGACGTACGAAACCATTTCCTTCGGAGCAAGAAACGAAGGTACCTTCAATATTTCCTCCCCGTAGGGAGTAGGAGTTAGGAGATAGGAATTGATTTCGAACGCCCCCTATGACTTGAGGATGAAGATAGTAAGCACGGCGGAAGTCGTCATTACCTACGACGTCATACTGACAGGCTCTGACGCTACCCACTTTAAATACAACGACGAAAGCAAGATTTCCTAAGTCGACTTTGTGGTCAAATGGTCAAGACGTTCGTTTCTCGAGTAAAAGGTCGCGGGTTGAAACCTCCTCGCGTCAACATTTTCTTTCTTTCAAAATATAATGCTCATATTTATTATTAATATATTTTTTTTGCATTTGTCGTACATTATCTTCAATTAGTGGCCATGGGAAAGTGGAGGTTAGGTAAGGTTCGGTGCGGTCATGTATCTTTACATTTTCTCTTCTCAAATTACTAGTGCGAGACGCTCGTCGACTTCCGCCGTATTTACTATTATAATTGCCATGTGAGTTTTTGAGGGTTTCTATCGATTTTTAGCAGTAAAACTTCTAAAGTTGGGAGTGTGTGATTGATGATTTGGAGGAATAACACCCTCATTGGGGGATCTGGCAGAATCATTGAAAGGAGAACATTATCCAAATTGTGCTATTTTCAGAATTAGACTTTTCTCGACGGCGAAATCGTTATTCTTTTAATATCCCCCCTTTTTTGTGCATATCAAGGCAATGCTTTTCACACAAGAACGTCACGCAAGTACACTTATATCCAGGGGTTTAGTGGAGTCAGAACGCGCCGCCCCGTGCTTTTTTTCAGACGTCAAGGATCTTTGAAGCACGCCGCCCCGTGCTTTTTTTATGTTATTTAATTTGTTATTTATTTTTCAAACACATTTTCGCACATAGAAAGTACCCATTATCCACTTTTAGGTCCACTGGTAACAAAGTTATAGAAAATAGGGTCCTTATAATCCTGATCAATCCATTCGTCCGTCCGTGTCCTGAAATTAAATCTCAAGAACTAGAACGTGTAGAGGTACTTCAAGTAGAGAGGTATATTCTTTTTTTCAAATTGCTTCTATTATGTTATACGTAGCAGCATCTAACTTGACAAACATTATTATTCGACACAACAGAAATATACTGTAAATGATTTATCACCAAACACCTCGTTGTCAGTGTTGCACACCCGTGTGCACAAAATATATTATGAATCACAATGTCTAGAGACGTAGCTAACGTGTCGTTGGAGAGGTCTCGGATGGACTAGCTCAGAGCCGCAGGAACAATCTTGATTGGTAGTGTTCATCAATGTTGCCAACCAATTATTTTAAATACAATTTCTGAAATTACTGCCAAGCTGTGCAAACTATCTGCCCCAAAATTGGCATAAAGGTTATTGGAAACAATAGATCAATTCTGTGGGT